>ML377339.1:0-21444 GCA_005239525.1 Nicotiana knightiana | reverse complement strand
GCTTAGAAAGTACATTTATGACGAGTCGCATATAATTCCTGCCGATACCGTAGAAATTAAAGAAGGCTTGACTTATGAAGAACTACCTATAGAAATTCTCGATAGGCAAGTAAGAAAGTTGAGAACAAAAGATATAGCATCGGTAAAAGTTTTGTGGAGTAATCATGGTTCAAAAGAGGCTACGTGGGAAGTCGAGGAAGATATGAGGAAGAAATATCCATATTTATTTGAGGAAAAAGGTATGTGAACCTAGGTTTGGTTTGACATATATTTTATTTACTAAATACAAGTTAGCATGTGTTTATGTCCTTGCTAGAGTGTACTTAGTTGTTGAAGTAATTTAGTTTTGTCAGAGTATATTTAGTTACTTAATAATTTAGTGCCATGCCAGAGTACATTTAACTCGTTAAAGTGATTTACTTTTGCTAAAGTGTTGTGTTTTAGATTCTTGTTGGTTATTGTGGCACCTCGTTGCCGGAGTGTGAGTAATTAATTTATGAGTTGTGTATGGTGCCTATGAATGGCCTATTATGGTATATTTGGTTGTTGTTGGTGTAGTTGTGGTATTTTTGACAGGGATATTTTTTTTGATAGTCCAATTTACAAGGGAAACTCTGCCGAAATTTTTGAAAATTTAGGGAGTTAGCCAAAATTTTGAGTCCCTTGGAAGAGTGAGTATTGCTAAGAAAATTTAAGATGTTCAAGGACCTAAGGAATAATTGTTAGCTTAAGAATAAGGCCCTAGCAACATTCGAGGACGAATGTCTTTAAGGAGGGAAGATTGTAACACTCCTCAAAATTTATAAAAGTTTCTAGACACGTTAATTATAGAATTTAAATTGTTATTATTATTATTTTCTTGCCTATAGTGAAATATATATATATACACTTAAAAAAAAAAAATTGAATATACAATTAGGAGAATATTAATAATTTTAATATTTTTAATTAGTAAAAGTAGGTACCATTAATTATTAGTTAAGTGAAAACAAAACAAGAAAAATAATAATCATAATAATAATAAAACATAGGAAAAAAATAAAATAAAAAAAAGGGGGGGGCCTAAAGCCTTGGGAAAAGATAGAAACTTTTCTTTTAAAAAGAGAAAAGGCCTAAAGCCTTAAAATCAATACAGAACAGTAGNCTGGCCAGGAAATCTCATGTCCTGAGCAGTGCGTCAGTTTATCAGTAGAGGCTTCATAGACATAGTCGTGGGCTAAGATTCAGATGTTTTTGATAATAACTTAGTAGTATTTTATTATTTTCTACGAATAAAGTTTTGGAGTTGGTTTATTTTAGATATTTAGATTAATTAAAAGTACTTGATTATAGTATTGCCTTATTGCATTTAAAGTTTGAAGTTATAATAGATTTGATAAGCGCAGATGGTTCGCTCGGTCATGTTTAGTGATCGGGTGCCGGTCCCGACTTGTTTAGAAAATGGGTCGTGACAATCTTGGTATCAGAGCCTNTGGCCAGGAAATCTCATGTCCTGAGCAGTGCGTCAGTTTATCAGTAGAGGCTTCATAGACATAGTCGTGGAGCTAAGATTCAGATGTTTTTTATAATAACTTAGTAGCATTTTATTATTTTCTACGAATAAAGTTTTGGAGTTGGTTTATTTTAGATATTTAGATTAATTAAAAGTACTTGATTATAGTATTGGCTGATTGCATTTAAAGTTTGAAGTTATAATAGATTTGATAAGCGCAGATGGTTCGCTCGGTCATGTTTAGTGATCGAGTGCCGGTCCCGACTTGTTTAGAAAATGGGTCGTGACATAATTATATTTATAGGATCTTCTCATGGGATTCTACTGAAAAAATCTCTCTACTTAAAGAGCCAAAAAAAAAAAATAGCAAACAAAACATATAAGCACTTGAAAGTAAAAGGTATCACAAAAAGGGGGGCCTCTCCATTTTCTTTCCCTTGTAGAAAAACAAATTTGACAAAATGTCTAAACAAACATACAGAATATGCTGTTTTCAGAGGAAATTCAAGATGAAAGAAGCTGAGCCACCTAATGATATCAAGGATTTGTTTAAGAGATACTCAGAAAATGGTATCATGAATGCAGAACATTTATACCAATTCTTGAAAGATGTGCAGAGTGAAGATAAAGTTACAAATGAAGAAGCTGAATCTGTATTAGAATCTGCCCTTAAACTTGTTCATGAGCATCTTAATATTGTTTATCATAGAAAAGGTCTCAATCTTGATGGCTTTTTTCGGTATCTCTTCAGTGATGCTACTGCTTCTCTCTCCCCACACAAAGAGGTATAGAATAGTAGTACCCTATGTTACGCGGACACTCCAAAATGTTGTCATATTTGTGTCGGATCCTCCAAAAATACACTATTTTTGGAGGATCCAACGCGCACCCGGCGAAATTTTCGAAGAGTCCGAACAACATAGGTAGTACCCCTTAACTTATTGTTTCTCGTAGCCATTTTATGTTACTAGTAGTTATTCTCTTTGCACAAAGCCAGAAAACAGACTTCCATTTGGTGCTGTAATTCTCCTCCACTTGTTTACAGTATATATATTATATTGTTTTGTTGACTATTACTAGTACTATAATCTAATAAAAAATGAGAAGAAAGTTCATTTTCAACTTGTCTTTATTCAGTTCTAGATATTTTGGTCAAATCTTTATATTTATGCAATCTCTGTTCCCCACCTTTTATAAGAAAAAGAGTAGTATTATTTCACTACACCGGAGAAGAAAGTATAGCAAACCAGTAAAGAGAAAAGTAATAAGGGAAGTGGTTATCAAATCTATACTTGATATAACTAGCTACAAGGTTTTTTTTCCCCACTTCTATAATCATCTTTTGAAAGTAAAATCATCCCTTATTTTTTGCCAAACAACACAACTTTGACTCCGGGAAGGACTGCTTCAAGGGGTGTGATGTAGGCAGTCTACCCTAATGCAAGCATTACTGGCTGATTTCACAGCTTGAACTCATGACCTATAGGTCAAAGTTGTCTCCGTATGACCTATATGTCATGAGTTCGAGCCATGAAATCAATCACTTATGCTTGCATTAGGGTAGACGACCTACATCACACCCTCTTGAGGTGCAGCCTTTCTCCGGACCCTGCGTGAATGCGAAAAATTTGGTGCACGGGGCTGCCTTTTCTTTTTACCACAGCTTTGACTGCATCTAGTAACTATGGAAGTTCTGAAGCACCAAAAATTGAACAAGATCAAAAGAACAAGATTTGCTAAGAGAAATTCAATCAGCTGATTTTTCATATTCTTCCTTCTGCCAAAAGGTCAAAATAAATTCAATCTATTTCTTTAAGTCGATAATCTGATACTACTTTTTATCTTTTCTCGAAGCTTAATTAGAAGCTTGGCTCTTTATTTCATTATGATGTCTATCAATAATTTCACTTTCTTGCATTGCAGGTGCACCATGACATGACAGCACCTTTGTCTCACTATTTCATTTACACCAGTCACAATACCTATCTCACCGGAAATCAGCTCAATAGTGATTGCAGCGATGTGCCTATAATAAAGGCACTCCAGCGAGGTGTCCGGGTTATTGAATTAGACATGTGGCCGAATTCATCGAAAGACAATGTGGATATCCGTCACGGAGGGTAATGCTTCGCTTTCCTCTTGCATGTTGCAAAATGAGAGTTGGACTGTACACTGTTTTCTGACGTGCTCAAAAAAGTGTTCATTGTTCAGCAATATGTTAAAAGAAGAGTCGTTAGATGAGATGGTCACATCATTCAATATGTTATCAGAGTAGCAAAGGTCTTAAGTTTAAGTCTCACCGTATCCATTATCAAAAAGAATTTCTTACTTGTTCTGCCATGAAAAAGAATCGGATCTGCACATGACGAGACGTGTTGAAGATACAACTAAGTATATCGAAGTGTGCTTTATCTCAAAGTTTAAGCTTTTAGATGAGATAGTCACATAATCCAACATGTCGCACTTCAGCAGTACCTAAGGACTAGCCTTTTTTTCTCTTTCCAACCTCATCGTTTATCGAAACGTTTTGAAAATGCAGGACACTAACACCTCCAGTGGAACTTATCCAATGTTTGAAATCAATAAAGGAACATGCTTTTGTGGCATCTGAATATCCTGTAATTTTAACTCTAGAAGACCACCTCACTCCTAATCTTCAGGCTAAAGTAGCTGAGGTAAAACTTATGCCTACTACAAAGCAGCAAGATCATGTCTCATGCTTCTAGTTTTAATGTCGGTTTAACCATTTTTAAGTTTATCTTTAGATGGTCACTCAAATATTTGGAGATATGCTGTTCACCTGTGGGGCAGAATGCTTGTCAGAATTCCCTTCTCCAGAATCGTTGAAGGGGCGGATTATCATCTCAACTAAACCACCAAAAGAATATCTTGAAACTAAGAAACCAAATGAGAAAGATAATGGTTCTCAGAAAGGGAAGAAATCATCAGAGGAGAAAGCATGGGGAGCAGACATTTCCGATGTCGCACAAAAACTGAGAGCTTTATATGAGGTGATCTTCATACAAATAACTAAAAGAAAATCATTGTTTTGATCATTACCGAAACTGAAGGGGGGTCTTAACATAACTGGTAAAGTTGTTGTCATGTGAGCAAGAGGTCACGGGTTTGAGTCATAGAAACAGCCTCTTGCAGAAATGCAGGGTAAAACTGCGTACAATAAACCCTTGTGGTCCGGCCCTTCCCCGGACCAAGTGGCTGCCCTTTGATCATTACCAAAACTGGGCCCTTGGACACTCATCTATTTAAACAAAATTATACCACTTTGCAGAACAAAGAGAATGGAGAATATCAAGACGAGGAAGCTGATTCTCATCATGAGAACCCCAATATACAGCAGAATACAGCTCCTGAGTATAAACACCTGATTGCCATTCAAGGAGGGAAATCAAAAGGTCCAACAAGTGACTGGCTAACCATGGATCCTATTAAGGTGAAACGCATTAGCTTGAATGAAGAAAAGCTCACAAATGTTGCCCTCAAGCATGGGAAAGATTTAATCAGGTGAACGCAAAATCACAAGTTCTGTTCTTTTGTCGACGTTGTGTCTACGTGTACATGAATGTCTATTATTCTGTGCTTGCTTACAAAAAGATAACTTTTAACCTCCCGTTGACTATACTTGGTATTTCAGAATTTTGGTAGCCTAATTCTGCTTTACTTTTTTAAATTTTTGGTGGACCAGAAACTACTGAAGCCTTTGGTGTGCATGTTGTTTGATCAAGAAAACAGTTCATTGTTTTCCTTTCTCAGAGCTGACTAATATTTTGTCTTTCAAAATCTTGCACTGTTGAATTTCTACATAAAGGTTTACTCAGAGAAATTTGCTAAGAGTATATCCAAAAGGTATACGAGTCGACTCTTCCAATTACAATCCACTAATAGGATGGATGCATGGAGCTCAGATGGTGGCATTTAACATGCAGGTTCCTAACAGTTTCTTTGCTATTTCTTTTTCGTTGTATCGTTGTTACTGTGTAATAATATAATTGTCTTCTTTGCACCAGGGAAATGGGTGGCCTTTGTGGTTAATGCAAGGGATGTTCCGAGCAAATGGTGGCTGTGGTTATGTCAAAAAACCAGAACTTCTCTTAAAATCTGATCCCAATAATGAGGTCCATGATCCTAAACGGCTCTTATCAGTGAAAACCACCCTGAAGGTGGAAGAACAGATCATCTTTATTTGAGATATGTGATTTCTCTGCATTTATTAGAGCATATGTAATAAAACTTAGCATTGTTTAATTTTCAGGTGAAAATATACATGGGAAGAGGTTGGCATTTTGACTTTAAACGTACACACTTTGATATATGTTCTCCACCAGACTTCTATGTCAAGGTTGGCCTAATATATTTGGATTTGATTTTCGGTTTAAGATGGATTTCTTTCAGTTTTAACTCCATTTCCATGTGCTGTAGATTGGTATTGCTGGAGTCCCTGCAGATTCAAAAGTTAAGAAAACCAGGCCAATAGAGGATAACTGGATACCAACATGGAACGATGAACTTGAGTTCCCATTGACAGTTCCAGAGATTGCATTGCTTCGCGTAGAAGTTCATGAGTATGATATATCAGAGATCGATGATTTTGGTGGACAAACTTGTGTTCCTGTTTCAGAGCTCAGAACAGGAATTCGAGCAGTACCTCTTTTCAATGAAAAGGGAGAGAAATATCCTTCTGTTAAACTACTTATGCGCTTCGAATTTGTAAACTAATGTTTCAGGTACAGACTTGAAAATGCACCTCATTTTCTACACTCAAAATATGTACTGGAATTATAAATCATTTGTTAACTCCAACAGTTGAAACTTGTGAAATGAGGAACAATTCAATTCATATAGCCTAAGCTTCAATTGCTTAATCCATATACAATATCTCAGAAAGATAATACACACAATCATGGGAAATTATATCAACTTTCCTTCCCAACAACTTTAAGCAACACAAGCAATTGAAGTAAGTAATATGACACACCTCCTATGGTAGCATATTGTAACTTTTCAGGGCCTTCTACTGCTGGAAAATCGCGATCAGAAGCACGAGTAAATCCACCAACTAACCACGCCAAATTCCTGTATTCTCCTTTATGTAACTTTGAAATAGCCATCAAAGACCTAAACATACAGCCATAAAGTTCAGACTTGTCCAATATATATCTGAAACTAATGCACATTGGCAGAACTTGTAGTTCTGTAGTTGAACAATTGAGCATACTTAAATTATATCGCGAACAGAATTAGAGTACATGTCAATCAATCAACTAGGCCTCAATTACTAATCGACTCACGGCTTATATGTATAGGTGAATATTTTTTTCAAAAAATGTGTATATACAGCACTGATTCCGAATCAACTAACATTAAATTGTGAATTCCTCTATTAACCCAGCCTAACCAATGTGCTACTGACTAAACAGCAAAAAGTGCATGCCCCTATTATGCAACTCATTATTTATGCTGTACATTCAAATTATTGAAACCTATGAGTCGATTCGAGCCGTGGAAGCGGCCGCTAATACTTGCATTAAGGTAGACTGGCTACATCACATCACTTTGGGTGCGACCCTTCACCCGACTCTGCATGAAAGCGGGATGGTTTGGGCACCGGACTGCCCTATTCAAATATGGTAAACTTTCATAAATCCAAATTGGAAGAAGCTAAATTACATTACGGCCACGGGCTGATTCAGAACATAAATGCAGGTGTATCCATTTCCTTGAACACCTATTATAGTATTTCTATAATATTTAAAAAGAATAGTATAACATTTACACATATATAAGAGATGTAAGCACTGTATTTAATCCCAGGTCCGATTCGGGTTATGGGCCTATAAATTGATGAATGAACGCAATAGCTTGACGAATTGATTTTATCTACACTGACAATGTAAAATGTAACAGAAACTTTACACAAACAAATAACCTAAAAATATTAGAAGATAGTTAAGCATTTTTCTGCTCCGTGCTAGTTGTAAGGCTGGTCTGATAGTGTCCTGTCTTAGAGTGCTAGTGATACATGATGTGTTCATATTATTTTTCCGCTCCAATTTTCTAGTACCTTGCCATTGTTACTGGTTATTGATATTGCTTTTTTCATTTATTTTTCTGTTTCTCAGGTCGCTGCTACTATTTTTCTGGTCTTTGTTGATGTTACTGATCTGTTGTCTCTTTTTTTTTTTTTTTTAACCTAGGTCTATCGAAAACAGTATTTCTACCTTTTTAAGGTAGGGGTAAGGCCTGCTTACACATTACCCTCCCTAAACCCCACTAGTAAAATTATTCTGTTGTTGTCGTTATTGTAAATTACCTAAGAATATAACTACGGATAACTATCCATAATAAGTATGGTCTATAACTTGAAAAATATAACTAAGGATAACTTGCTGTAACAGGTAAAGAAAATATTGCTACTATAAAAATTCCTTATAGTGTTCTTGTCCTTTCTATAACAGTCAAGCCTTTTTGTTCCGAATACTTTTAGATATTATAGCGAAGTGCTGTTATAGAGAATATATATTATAACATAACATGAAAATTGGTTCCGGAAAAGCTTGATTTTTATAGTGAAGTGTTGTTATATAGGTATGCTGTTATAAAGACGATACTGACCTCAGTCCTTCACCACAAGCCACAAGGACCTTAACATTATCCTTATCAGGAATTTGCTGTTCAACTTGCTTAACAAAATCATCATTGATCATCGTAAAATTCTGGCCAGTCCAAGCCCCAATATAACCAAAATGAACCCATTTCTTCAACAGAGTAATGGGACTATTATCCATGTCCTTTAAAAAAAGTGGCACGTGTACCGAACCTGAAACACATGCTTTAGCTCTTTCCCATTCTGGTCTAATGTCAAGTAAAATATAACCTTCGTCTTCAATGGCTGCATTTGCTTCTTTTGGTAATATGGGACGAACTTTACCTGACTGTATTAGCTGCTGTCCGCTGATGGAAACTGCATTAATTCTCAGAATTGTTGAGCGTTGAGAGGCAGTAGAAGAAGATGGAATTTGGAGCTGTTTGTTGTACTTTAAAATGGAGGATTGTAGTTGAATTAATGCCATTTTTTTTTTTTTTTTTTGCTTCCTTTCTTTTGCAATACACTGTCTGCACCTTATCGTGAAAGAACTTGTTTTGGACTTACCTTATCATGTTTTGATTTCTCTTTTCTCCTTTCTTAAATTCTTTCATTTAATAAAACAGAGAGATAGAATAAGACAAATAGAAGACTCAAAATAATAGCCTGTTTGACTCAGCGGTAAAATATTTTTTCTCAAAATACTCTTGGCGAAAAGTAGTTTATATTTGATTAATTAATTTAACAAGAACTTTTAAGTAGCAATTACCGTTTGATAAACTTTTAAAAGCCGTTTCTAAGTTTATTTTTCTCAAAAGTGCTTTTAGAAAGAAGATAATCTTTTCTGTTTCTTCAAAACATCTTTTGCTTTTACTCAAAAATATATATTTTTTTCTTCTAAAAGTTTGGCCGAACACTTGACCACATCTATTTTTAATTGGGAACAAATCAAAAAATGTGCCTCTATAATAATAATCAGAAACTATCGTAAAACTAAAATGCCCTCTCAAAAATGATAAATATAATCAGTCTATGTCACGACTCGAATTCCATTATAGGTCGTGATGACGCCCAACACCGTTGTTAGGCAAGCCAACACTGATCAACTAGTGAGTTCTCATTTATTTTTATTAAACAACCCCAACATTTACTTAACTTAAATTTAAAACATTCAATAAATAACGAATTTATAAGACAACTAAAACGGAAATGACTAAAGGAGATCATAATTATAGGAATACAACCAAAAATCAAGTCTACTAATAAGTGCCAAGGATCTAGTATCACAAGTGTGTGAGCAACTATGTCACGGCCCGAAATCCCACCGTCGGGACCGTGATGACGTCTAACGTTGAACCCAGTAGACTAGCCAACGTTCTGGTTAACAGGATTATTTCCTTATTATTAGGCATTTGACGAAAAAGCAATAAGCGAGAACAAGTTTAAATAACAATGCGGAAGCTATGAAAAATAACGTCTCAAATATCTGATACTACAAAATCCTTAGTAATACCGCAGAACTGGTAACACAAATCCACGGACTGTCTAAGAATACTAAAAGCAAAGTTTGAATAAACAATACAAATGTCTCAGAAATACAAGAGAAGACAGAAAGAGAAGGAATGAGATAGGAGGTGACGCCAAGGCCTGCGGACGCCTGCAGGACTACCTCAGTGTCGCCTATGGACTGAAGGATACCTCCTCGATCACTGTCCACCGGGTCCGGTACCGTAATCTGCACAACATAAAAAAGTGCAGGTGTAGGATCAGTACAACCGACCCCATGTACTGAGTAAGTGCCGAGCCTAACCTCGACGAAGTAGTGACGAGGCTAGGACATGACAATTAATAAACACATGTGCATTTCAATAACATATAACAAAAATAACGGCATGAAGTAAACAATTAAGTACAACTACGGGGAAAACATGCTGGGGTACAAAGGAAAAAACACTTATTGAGTAACAGAACATGTCAACCGTCTAAGTATCAAAATAAAAACAGAGAACAACCAAGTGCACGACATCACCCTTCGTGCTTTACTCTCGTTCTCACCAAAACAAGTGCATAGCATCACCCTTCGTGCTTTTAGTCTCATCCTCACCAAGACAATAAGTAAGTATAACGGCACGACATTATCCGTCGTACTTTCAATTATCATATCATGTCACGGCATCACCCTTCGTGCTTTCAATTATCATGTCATGGCACGACATCACCCTTTGTGCTTTCAATTATCATATCATGGCACGGCATCACCCTTTGTGCTTTTACACTCTCAACCTCACATAGCAATAAATAAATGAATGCACGGCATCACCCTTCGTGCTTTACACTCTTCCTCACTCAAACAATATCAAGAACAACAGTTTGTCAAGGAAAATCAACAACATAGATCATAAGTCACAACATCCCGGCAAGGGGACAACAACCGAAATAATACCGCCCCGGTAAGGGGCACAACAATAACCAATCTCGCTCACAGGTATAACTTAACAAAATAATCCACAACCGAACAGTTTATCAACAGTATTCACAACCAAGAATTTCTATCAATTGTATAACCTCAAGGTGAAACTTACTTCATAACACAATGAATATCGATGAAAAATCATATATATCACAAAAACCGACTCACATGCATGCTACACAACAACATATAGGTACTCGTCACCTCACCTATACGTTGAACATGAAATAACAAGTAGCAAATAAGACTCAACACCTATTCTCTCAAGCTAAGGTTAGGCCAAACACTTACCTCGACTCCAAGAATCCAAATCAAGTCTCTAGCACCGCTTTTCCTTTCGAACCCGACTCCAAATCAATAGTATATAGACATAATTGACTCAATAACATCAATAAATGCTAAACAAATCAATTTTAAATGCTTAATTATAGATTTCCAAACATTCTTCTCAAAAATCTAAAAATCGACCCCGGGCCTGCTTGGTCCAAACACGAGGTTCAGACCAAAACCCGATCACCCATTCCCCCACGAGCCCGAATATATAATTTGTTTGAAATCTGTCCCCTAAACGAGGTCAAATTCTCAAATAATCAAAAAGCCCTAACTCTACCCAAAACCCCAATTTTCTACCCTTAATCACATGTTTTTAGGCCTAGAATCTAGTGGGTGTTGATAAAAATGGAAGAAAACAAGGTTAGGATTACATACCTATGAAGCTATGGTGAAGAGGTTCTTCAAAAATTGCTCAAGGAGGTGTGGAGAAGAAGAAGTTATGAAAAATGGTGTAGTTCCGTAAGTGTTTTGTTTTTGGGACTAAATTATAACTAGGCAGAAATTACCCTTCGCATTCGAGAGCCCTTTCCCGCGTTCGCGAAGGTCTGACTCATTTGACCTCTGCGATCGCGAGTCCTTGGCCGCGTTCGCGAAGGTCTAGCCTTCCAGGACTACACGTTCGCTTAGCATTAAGACCACCCAGCCCCCGGCCCAAGCCTAATTCTATGCGATCGCACCCCAGGGGACGCGTTCGCGTAGAAACACTTCCCAGTGCTCCGCGTTCGCGTCTCCCTCTACGCGTTCGTGTAGAGTAAAACCCCTGGCCACTCTATTTACCCTTCGCGTTCACTTGGGTTACCATGCGTTCGCGAAGGGTATTGCACCAGACACCAGATCTGATCCCTAAACATCAGATTTTTACCACTTTTTGCACTCCGACACCTACCCGAAACTCAGCCGAGCCCTCGGGGCTCAAAACCAAATATATACACAACCTCAAAAACATCATACAGACTTATTCGAGCAATTAAAACACCAAAATAACGTCATAACCATCGAATTAAACCTCAAAATCTATAAAAATTCTCAAAACTTCTTAAAGTTCAAATTTTCCATTTTTAGTCCGAATCACGCCGACGAGTCCGTTTCTTACCAAATTTCACAGATAACACATATAAAACATATTGAACCTGTTCCGGGTTTCGGAACCATAATACGGGCCCGATATTATAGGTTTCACATCAAATCTCATTTTCAAAGACCTTTATATTTTTCAGAAAACAATTTTCTTCAAAAATTCATTTCATGGACTTGGGACCTCGGAATTCGATTCCGGGCATACGCCCAAGTCCCATAATTTCCTACGGACCCTGCGGGACCGTCAAATCACGGGTCCGGGTCCGTTTACCAAAAATGTTGACCAAAGTCAAATTTATTCAAATATTTATTATAAAATAATCATTTTATAAATTTCCCACATAACGGCTTCCCGGCTACGCGCCCGGATGCGCACGTATATCGAGATGAGATAAAAGGAGGCTTTCATGGCCTTGGAACAAAGATTTAGCTAAAAGTACATGGGATGACCTTTTAGGTCATCACAATCTTCACCTCTAAAACAAACGTTCGCCCTCGAACGGACATAGAAAGGTACCTGAATCGGGGAAAAGATGGGGATATCGGCTCCGCATGTCGGACTCGGACTCCCAGGTAGCTTCCTCGACAGGCTAACCTCTCCACTGAACACGAACCGAAGGATAACTCTTCGATCTCAACTGACAAACCTGCCGAGTTAATATGTCTACCGGTTCCTCCTCATAAGTCAAATCCTTGTCCAACTGGACACCGCTGAAGTCAAGCACATGAGATGGATCGGCAATGTACCTCTGAAGCATAGATACGTGAAACACCGGATTCACAGCTGATAAACTAGGTGGCAAAGCAAGTCTGTAGGCCACCTCTCCTACTTTATCTAGAATCTCAAATGGGCCAATGTACCTAGGGCTCAACTTGCCTTTCTTTCCGAACCTCATCACGCCCTTCATGGGCGACACTCGAAGAAATACCTGGTCTCCAATCATAAATGCCAAGTCACGAACTCTGCGATCCGCATAACTCTTCTGCCTGGACTGGTCTGTACGAAGTCTATCCTGAATAATCTTCACTTTATCCAAGGCATCCTCGACTAACTCTGAACCCAACAATCTAGCCTCTCCTGGCTGGAACCACCCAACTGGCTACCGACACCGTCTACTATACAACGCATCATATGGAGCCATCTGAATGCTCGACTGATAGCTGTTGTTGTAGGCAAACTCAGCTAAAGGCAAGAACTCGTCCCATGAACCTCCAAAATCAATGACACATGCTCGCAACATATCCTCCAAAATCTGAATAGTACGCTCGGATTGTCCGTCCGTCTGAGGATGAAATGTTGTGCTCAAATCAACCCGTGTGCCCAACTCACGCTGAAATACTCTCCAAAGGTGGGAGGTAAACTGAGTACCTCGGTCAGATATAATGGACACGGGCACACCATGCAATCAAACTATCTCTCTCATGTAGATATTTTCCAACTTCTCCGCCAAATATGGAACAGATACATGAATGAAGTGTGCTGACTTGGTCAGTCTATCCATAATGACCCACACCGCATCAAACGTCCTCTAAGTCTGTGGGATCCCAACTACGAAATCCATGGTGATACGCTCCCACTTCCACTCGGGAAGCTCAATCTGCTGCATCAAACCGCCAGGTCTCTGGTGCTCGTACTTAACCTGCTGACAGTTCAAGCACCGAGCTACATATGCCACAATGTATTTCTTCATCCTCTGCCACCAATAATGCTACCGCAAGTCCTGTTACATATTTGCGGCACCCGGATGAATGGAATACCGAGGACTATAGGCCTCTTGCAATATCAACTCCTGAATGCCATCAACATCAGGTACACGAATACGACCCTGCATCCTCAAAACTCCCTCATCATTAACTATGACCTGCTTGGCACCTCCGTGCCGGACCGTATCCCTAAGAACACATAAGTGACGATCATCATACTGCCTGGCACGGATACGATCATATAATGAAGAACGGGCCACAGTATGGGCCAAAACACTGCCAATCTCAGAAACCTCCAATCTCATGAACTGGTTGGCCAAAGCCTGAACATCCAAAGTGAGCGGTCGCTCTCCGACTGGTATATAAGAAAGACTACCTATACTGGCTGACTTCCGGCTCAAAGCATCGGCTACCACATCGGCCTTCCCCAGATGATATAAGATGGTAATGTCATAGTCCTTCAACAGCTCTAATCATCTCCTCTGCCTCATATTCAACTCCTTCTGCTTGAACAAATACTGAAAACTCTTATGATCCGTGAACACCTCACATCGCACCCCATACAGATAATGCCTCCAAATCTTTAATGCATGAACAATAGCTGCTAACTCTAAGTCATGAACTGGATAGTTCTTCTCATGAACCTTCAACTGGCGTGAAGCATAAGCTATAACCTTGCCATCCTGCATCAACACTGCACCAAGTCCCACCCGTGAAGCATCACAATACACGGTATAAGGCCCTGAACCTGTGGGCAAAACTAACATCGGTGCCCGTGGTCAAGGTTGTCTGGAGCTTCTGAAAACTCGCCTCACACTCATTTGACCACCTGAACGGGGCACCCTTCCGGTTCAAATTGGTCATCGAGGCTGCAATAGATGAAAAGCCCTCCACAAACCGGCGATAATAACCTGCTAAGCTCAAGAAACTCCAAATATCTATAGCTGAAGTGATCCTAGGCCAATATCTGACTGATGAAATCTTCTTAGGATCCACCTGAATATCCTCTAATGATACCATATGGCCTAGAAATGCAACCGAACTCAACCAGAACTCACACTTGGAAAATTTGGCATACAACTGACTATCCTTCAGAGTCTGGAGGACGACTCGAAGGTGCTGCTCATGCTCCTCTCGGCTACGGGAGTAAATCAAAATAACATCAATGAAGACTATTAAAAACGAATTCAAATAGGGCCTGAACACTCGGTTCATCAACTCCATAAAAGCAGCAGGGGAATTTTTCAACCCAAATGACATCACCAAGAACTCATAATGGCCATACCGAGTGCGAAAGGCTGTCTTAGGGACATCAGACGCCCTAATCCTCAGCTGATGGTACCCGGATCTCAAGTCGATCTTGGAAAACACTGTAGCACCCTGAAGCTGGTCAAATAAATCATCAATCCTCGGCAAAGGATACTTATTCTTAATATTAACCTTGTTCAATTGCCGGTAGTATCACACCTCCTTTTTCATCCGTGAGGGTAATAAGGGAGTTTTTCCACTTTAAATGACATTATTCGATTTTTGGGATTTATTTTATTCAGAGTCGCCACCCGGATTTTTTACGGTGTTCCGGGACACCATTTATTTATTAGAAATCCCAAAACTGAGGAATTTTGACTCTGTTTAAATTGTCTGCGAACCAGAAATTCGGGTAAGGAATTCTGTTAACCCGGGAGAAGGTGTTAGGCATTCCCAAGTTCCATGGTTCTAGCATGGTTGCTTAATGATTAAACTTGACCTAAATTATTTAATTACGGGTTTTATTCCTATGTGCATTTTTATATTCTTACCGCTTTTATTATTCTTTTATATTCAAAGAGCTAATTTTGAGACGGGTCACATATGCATAAAACCCGTAGAGTTTGAAATGTGTCTAAAATCATGTCATGCGGACGTGTACATAATTCTCGACACTGAACTCATTTAAGGAGATAAATAAAGTTGCACAAGCGCATATTTTGTTTTGTTGTCAAAAAGAAACCGGAATCACGTTATGCGGGCGTATACGCAATTCCGATAATTTTAAGAAATTCGTTCCTAAAAGTGTCTCTACGAGTGTTCAATTTAGTCTTTATTTGTGTTACGTAAACGTATACACAATTTGAGAAAAAAGGTATATTTTAGTTGTTTTCGTTCAAAGTTACGTAAAACGTAAACTCCGAAGATTGATTTATTTTGTGAGTTTAAGGCATTCAATATTTAATAGGAGTTTCGAGATTCACTATATCTAAATTGGATATTCTAAATCAAGTCGAGAGATTGGGCTATCGCCTAGTTTAGCCCAAATTGATCACTTTAGGCCATCCTAATTTTGGCTATTTGGAAAGGAGATACACGATTCAAACTAAAATAAAACACATAAGTCAATTAGAAAATAAACATGCCAAGACATTTTGAATTATATAGTAGTAGGTAAAGCAAGTTTGAATTACAAATATAATATTATGAAAAGACAAATAAGGTTTCCTTACCATTTGACCTATTTATTAAATGAGGGTATTTTATACATAGTTCATGAATCCAATAGGACTTTTCTTAAACTTTGCTACGAACGGTTGTTTGAAAAAACCCAAAAAAAATTAACGAGATTTATTGAGTTAAAACGATTTGATCATTTTTAGGAAAAGAATTTAAATCAGAAGATACTAAAGTATGTAAAAGTGCATTTTTGCTATGTTTTAGTTGGAACAAAACAGTCTTTCAATTTCAGATTTGAACTCTATCTTTTGATGTTGGATTTGAAAACTCATTTGTGTTCAGTAGTGAGAAATTTACAGTGAATTTTGTAAATGACATATTCCTCATGCTAATTAATAACAGAAGAGAAAAGACTGGTTACAGATTGTTTAACACAGTTAATGGTTCTAATATTCCAGGCCCCATAGCCTGAAATTTCAGACTTTATCAGGCTCAATTGGGCCATGCTCATGAGTCTGGCCCAGCTCGAGTGACCATAGCAGGTCTGGCCCATAACTGCTATAATAATAAACGTTTCAAATTTAGGAAAATATAACTGATCATAAATTTTATATAGTTCAGTTCATGTTTACAACTGAAAAGGAAAAAATGTATATAAAAGACTGTGGATATGCTATTACATTACTCCTAAACCATAATAATACAGACTTTTACTAATAGGAAAAATATATATAAAAAAAAGGGAAAAATAAAACTTGTTGCTGCTCCTGTGCAAGCCAGCAACATGTTCTTCGAAGACTTAAACCTGCATTTTTCAACGTTAATCTAAAATTATAAGTCCAAAGTTTGAATACTTGGACAGTATTAACAACAAACCTTTGGGAATTTTGTAAGATAAATCTAGCCATAAAGGAAGTTAGATTCAACCTTAATGATGCCCTAGGAGAACAAAATATGTTCATGCCTTTTTATGGACTGAATCTAACCATAGAAGGGGTCAGATTCAGCTCCATGAATATCATCTTTTGTACTTCTTTGACACTCAACACATACATATACCATGGCTTTGACTATTCTAGGAATTTTTAGAGAATGAATATAACTATTATTCAGATTCCGTACTCTAAGGCTCTTTTCGATTACCCATTTTATGCCCTCAAATGGGGTAATTTTCAGCAATTAAACTTCTGTTTGTGCACTTACTTTGGGGTGAATTTGACCATTATAGAGGTCAGATTCGACCCATTTAGTGCTATCCTAACAGTGACATCTAGTTATATAGGNGGGGGGGGGGGGCTCAGATTCACTACCCTTTAGTGCTATTTTCTAATGACTTTTACTATGACTTCAATTACCTAATCACACAAGGGATAATAATAGTTAAGATGAAACAGATTAAGGTAAAACCTCAGAAGTTAGAAACTTGACCAAACATACTTGTCTTGTCAATATAACACTCAAACTTTAACATAAACAAAAGAACATGCACTCATATTTCAGCATCATGCACATAGATTTATATATTAGCAGGCTAAGCAAGAAAAACAGATTCATGAAGAAGGGACAACATGCTTCAAATCTAAAATTTTATTTACTGTTAAGTGTTCATACCTTTTAAGAGAATGAATGCAAAAGACCTGACCAAATAAAGGTCAAACTGAGAATAGAAAAAACAACAAGAAGAAAGGATAGACCCAAGCAGCAACAACAACAGATCCACCAGCCAAGCCCAAATAATAAAAATCTAGTCCAGAACTTGAATATGTGTGCAGGAGATTTTCGAAATTAGAACACCAAAACAAGAAGGAACAGAACTCAGAACCAAGAGCAAGAGATGAGCATTTTCTTTTTGTTTTACTGATTTTCGAAATTTGATTTGTAAATAGCAACTAACTATGATTTTTTTTGTCTTTTCCAAGTGTTTTTAGTAGCTAAGTCAGTGTCCAAGAGAGTAAATAGAGTGTAAAAGAGAAGGTTCTTCTAATATGGAAAATGAGTGTATTTATAAGGAACTTGGGGATGGGATATACCTAGCTTATTCCCTATCTAATGGGCTGAAATAGTACATAGGCAGTTTTCACCCTTTTCTTTTGAGATAACTGCCCTTGTTCCAGAACCTTCCAGCCCTTACAATGACCCTAATACCCCTTAAAAATCTGTTTTTCTAATTCTAGAAGGTTCTTGGGTTGTTACACCCAAGATTCCTTCAACTAAAATACTAAACTACCCTTTAAAGTCCCTAGAATTACCTTTTAGGTAACTAAGGTTAAGGTTGATTGGGGTTACCTATTAACTTGGGTTAGTTGATCCTAATTAGTTACTTTAGTTAATTAAACTTAATTAGCTATTCTTAACTAGGATTAAGACTTAGTTGGCTATTACAAAGTCATCGCTTGAATTAGAATAACCTTGATTTTGGCTTGGGTTATTAATTAAAGGACCTTATGTGACTAATTAACTGTTCTAGGACTTATATAAAAGAATTGATTTATATTTTTTTAGAAATTAGGACTTAGTTAATTAAGGGATTTAATTCCTAATTGATTTTAGACTTGTTTAGGAATTAAGTTAATTAGGTGTTGGCTAATTTTAACTTAGTAAGCCATGCTAAACCCTTGATGAAATTAAAGGTCTAGTCTCTTTTAGGAAGTTAGGTTAGATAATTAGCTTAATTAGTTAATTAGGTTTTTAGAGTTAGTTTCTAACTATACTATTAGTTATTTTAGGCTTAGGTTAATTCCATTATTAGATATTAACTCTAGTTTTAATAAGTTGTCAATTAGTTCAGGTTAATTAGTTTAGTCCCTTAGACTTAGGTTAATTGGTTTACCTCAGTCAATTAAATCTAAATAACTTTGACTAAAATCAAATACTTAGTTAACTATTAACCTAAGTATATATTTATTTTTAGAAATTTAGTCACCTTGACTGATTCATGACCATTCACTGGTTTAGAATCAAGTATCAGCCTAAATAATCGGCTATCCTATTTTAATATACTCAAGAGGGCTGCTAAGCAACTAACCATTATAGATGCTAAGGCAAAGCAATGCGTCCTAACAACTATATGCTTACTAATATGAACAAAACAATCATGAAACATTGACAAATAATCTAATAAAACTAAACAAGGAATCATAGAAATGGTTCACATCGTAATATAACCCTAATCTAATAACTTAAGCAATCTAACATGAAATCCGTTCAAGTTTTTGAAGTAATCACATAGACAGGGACAGAGTAATGAGAAAAGGGAAAAAATAATCTAAATAAAAACAAAGCAAACAGTGCACAGAAATAGTAAAGAATAGAGGAGACTATAGACAAAATCATAAGGGATGTAAACACCTAAAGTATGATGTTAACTATGACGACATTAATAGAAACATGCTAAAACAGTAATCCCAAACAAACACCTATGATTCTGCTTCATGAAAAAGAAAGAAAATAAATAAGAGGAAAAAGAAAATGAACAGAATAGTAAACAAATAGGGGGGATGTACCAGCAGGGTGGTTTTGGCCGGAAAGTTTTGAGGTCACTAGACCTTGGCTGGACTCCGGGGGGTTTGAAAATAGCTAAAACCCACATGAATCAATAGCTCTCATCAAGATCTATTGAATCATATAGGTATGAGTCATTAAATCTTCTTGGATCGGCCTATAATAGGGAACTAGGGTTTCAGATTCTTTGTAATGACCCGACCGGTTGTTTTGCGTTATCGGACCCCGTTCCCCTAAATGAAACTTCCCATAGCGGCTTATTATGATTTATGACTTGCGGGGACTGGTGGTCCGGGATTCGGGGGGTGTTTAGAGTGCTATAGCAACAATTGGTTCCTTAAGGTTGGCCTTTAAGTCCAAGTTTGACATCGGCCAACAATTTGGGTAAACGACCTCGGAATCGAGTTTCGTCAGTTCCGGTAGCTTCGTGTGATGATTTTGGACCTGGGCGTATGTTCCAGATGGGTTTATGATGACCAGGGGTATTTCGTCGCCCAATATTGAAATAAGAAGTTCCTATGTTGGTTTGGGATGTGTTTTGTGTTATCGAGGTCCGAACGGAATTCCGAGATCGGGAATAGTTTCGTTATGTTAATTATGACTTGCCTGCAAAATTTGGTGTCATTCCGAGTTGTATAGGTCGGTTCGGCGCGTTGTTAGTGAAGTCTAGAAAACATAAAGTTCCTAAGTTTGGTTCTTGGGGTGTTGAGGTGTAATTTTGAGTTTTAGCATTGTTTTGGGTGTTTCAAATGCTCGAGCGATTCCATATTATGATTTGGGACTTGTTGGTATATTTGGACGGGGGCTCGGGTGGGCCCAGGTGCCTCCCGGACATCACACGAGGCAAAAAACTAGCTTAAACAGTTGCTGGTGCACCTGTTCTGGTGTGACCACAGGTGCAGTTGACCAGTCGCAGGTGCGACCCCTAGTGGTCTAGCCAATTCACGCAGGTGCGGACAAAGTTCTGCAGGAGCGGAGCCACATGTGCGGTCTCCACTCAGCATGTGGGGGCCCAGGTTCCCCAGTCCATTTCTGCATGTGCGAGACCGCAGGTGCGAAAACACTGTCCAGACAGTGTGTTTTTATACACGGATTTTAACACATTTTTCTCATCTTCTTCTTCTTCTTGGGGCGATTTCCACCATTGTTGAGGGGAAAGCGACCTGGTCATTTAAGGTAAGTAAAATCTACTCTAATATTAGCTTCATGCATGGATTTCTAGCTTAATTAACTACCTAAATTAGTGAAAAATCAAGAATTGGGTAGTAACCTAGAGCTTGCGATAACTTGAGAATTTACCCGTGAATTTGTTATGAAATCAAGTAAGAATCATATATTAATGATCCTTAGTATTTGGGTGAGTGTTCCCTTCAAGAATTATTGGAATCCGAGCGTGCGGGCCCGGGGTTGGATTTTTGAAATTCTTCAAGAAAGTTGAATTATTGAATAAATAGGATAATTTCCCTACTTTGAGCATACATTGATGTCATTATACCGTATTTATCTAGTTGCGAGTCCTCGGGTGTAGAGTTTGGAGATTCGGGTGCAGCCTTGGTCCAAGTCGTAGATTCGACATGAGGCGAGTCTCCTTTCTAACCTTGTAAGAGGGAATTGTCCCCATCGGGTAGTTTTAGGACTCACAAGCATGCCATTACGTGCCTTATGTATATCTTTAGCCAAACTTTTAGTTGCTTATTATCTTTGAACCAGTATGCTTATTATCTTTGAACTCGTATGCAAATGGTAGAGAGTTGCCTCTGAATTTCCAGTGAAATAAATCCTTGTTACAAGTATAGCCTCTACTAAGCTTATTGATAAATCCGATATATATATATATAT
>MDKJ01360635.1:0-50497 GCA_005239525.1 Nicotiana knightiana | reverse complement strand
TATAGAAATACAAATAAATAATGTTTTAATTTTTTTTTTAAAAAAAGTCAATTTTCTACTGTAAAATATCGTGATGACATCTAGTCTCTAAACTAGGTAAGTCGATTTCTATAACAATTAAGTCAATTTTATTTCTTTTAATAATAATGAGGATTCGAAACATGGTCTAATATAAGTGCCGAGACAAAAGTGTAATAAGCCTACGCGACAATAGTCATAACAACCTCCAAAGACTGGTAATACAGAGTCACGAACTCTAGTTAAATACTTGGAATAATATCAAGGATTGAGATAAGATACTGTTCAAATACCAGACGACAGTACAAAGAAAGAAAGAACTCCAAGCGACTAAGACGACCAAGCAGCTCTACCTCGAATCCTTGTAACCAACAAGCTAACTCTGCCCAAGTCCGATATCTCCAATACCTGGCTCTGTATAAGAATGTGCAGAAGTGTAATATGAGTACACCACGGTCAGTACCCAGTAAATATTAAGAGTAACTTCGGTGGAGTAGTGATGAGGTACAGTCAAGACACCCACTAGACAAAATAACATATGCACTATAACAATATAAGGCTAAAAGTAGAAAGCAGAAATCAATAAATGGCAACAAAATCAAGATGTGTATATAGGCAGTAAAGCAATACGAATACCGGGAAAACATTATTTAAAATCAAATAAGGAATGAAAAGGACAACCAATAATCACGGTGTCTAACACAAATTGCACAACGAAATCACTCTGTGATACCTTATATCATGGTCACAAGTTCCGGGTCTCAACCTGCCATCATATACTCACGACACCTCGTGCTCACGTCTCAAAATCACAACCGTACGCAACTCACGTGACAAACTCACAACCCGCCCGACAATAGTCACAGGCTCACGGTCACAACCTTCCTGGCATGATTACAGCTCACAATCACAATCCGCCCAGTATAATCATAGGCTCAATAGCAACATGAAACAGATAGTGCCAGAATACATAGACATGATCAATAAATGTCAAATTTCGTACTCATGAACTAGTATAAGTGGCGTGCTATAGTGTATACTTGTGCAAATGTATTGTTGCAGCCCAAATCAATACGTAACAAGGACATCGAATCAGGATTCGAAACATATTGTCAAATGTGTGAAACATCTAAAAAAAGATGCTTCAAATTTCTTGAGAGATGTTTGGGACATCTTTAAGATGTTAGACTCATCACCCAAGGAGTCAACTTCAATGATGAGAGGATGAAGTTGTGTATTTTAGTCATTTAACAAAAGAATAGTGTATTTGTACTTTTCTACCAAACACATCAACTGCTTATTATTTTCAGCACATCTATCCAAACATGTAACTTGCAAACATCATATCAAGAGGCATGCCACTAGTAGCAATAATAGCAAGTGGTATACCAACAACGATTTTATTGTGAGATCACCCACTTTAGATTTGATATACCTTTTCAAACAACTTAAATAAGCATCACAAATATATCAATCAGAGCAATTGTCACGACCCGAATTTCCCACCGTCGGGACCGTGATGGCGCCTAATGTTGAACCCGTTAGGCAAGCCAACGTGAATTTTTAATTTACCTTATTCCTTTATTATTATCTAATAACATGCGAAATACAACATTTGTCATAAGTAAAAATACGAAATGAAGTAAGGTATATAAACTCAAACTGATGCCTTTACGAAATTTCACAAAAATAAATCCCAGAATTTTGGAGTCACAAACTCACGGACTGTCTATGAATAATACATATGAAGGTCTGAATGAAATAAGTACATATGTTTCTGAAATAACTAGAACAAAATACAAAAGAAGCAGGAGGGGATGCCAAGGCCTGCGGACGTCTGTAGGACTACCTCAGGGTCTCCACTGGACTGAAGGCAGCAACCTCGATCTATGGTCCGTAGGGTCCTACACCGGGATCTGCACGAAAGTGCAGAGTGTAGCATCAGTACAGCTGATCCCATGTACTGAGTAAGTGCCGAGCCTCACCTCGGGGAAGTAGTGACGAGGCTAGGACACGAAAACCAAAGTCAACCTGTGCAGTTTAATAGTATGCAGAGAAAAATAATACAACGAGAAATAAGCAGTTAAGCATAAAGGAAAAAGGGGGACATGCTGAGGGGAGGAAATATAAAATAATGGAAATTGAGATCACAATTTAGATCTCAATTTAAGCAACGAAATAGTAATACGAAAACAAGTTCACGACATCACTCTTCGTGCTTTTACTCTCGTCCTCACCATCAGAATCAATATATTCGTCACGGCATCACCCTTCGTGCTTTTACCTCACAATATCATGGCACGATATTATCTTTCGTGCATTATCTCTCATATCATGGCACGACATCACCCTTCGTGCTTTTACCTCACAATATCATGGCACGATATTATCTTTCGTGCATTATCTCTCATATCATGGCACGACATCACCCTTCGTGCTTTTAAAATCACAATATCGGCACGGCATCACCCTTCGTGCATTAGCATTCATCCAAGATCCCTCGCATGACATCACCCTTCGTGCTTTTACACTCTTCCTCACCCAAACACATCAAATGACAGCAGTCCAACAAGGAAAAATAACAGAGTAAATATAAATAAAACCATAACGTCCAGGCAAGGGAGTCAACAGTGGAATTAATACCATCCCGGCAAGGGAAAACAACTATATCCAGTCTCACTTAGTACATAACTTCACATAAAATTCTTCAACTGAAACTAATACTCAACACTATTTAATATCAAGGAATTTCCACCAACATGGATAACTATAAAGTGAAACTCAAATATGATATACGAAAAATCATATAAATCACAATATTCGACTCACGGGCATGCTTGACACCAACGTATAGGTATTCATCACCTCACATATACATTGAACATGATACTTACACATAGCAATTAGGACGCAACACCTATTCCCTCAAGCTAAGGTTAAGCCAAACACTTACCTCAAATTCCACGACCAAACTCAAGCCTCGATTACCGCTTTCCCTTTTGAATTTGACTCCAATTCACTTGTATCTAGACATATTCAACTCAATAACATCAATAAATGCGAAACAATTCCATCCCAACACTTAATTCTAGGTTTTACATCATTCTTCCTAAAAAGTCAAAAATCGACCCCGGACTCGCTTGGTAAAAACACGAGGTTCGAACCAAAATCCGATCACCCATTCACTCACGAGCCAGAATATGTAATTTGTTTCGGAATCCGACCCCAAACCGAGGTCTAAATTCCCAAATTGGTAAAATCCTTAATTCTCCAAAAATCCCTAATTTCTACCCTTGAAGAACAAGATTTAGGCCTAGAAATCTAATGGGTGTTAATGGAAAATGAATAAAATGAGATTAGAAACACGAACCTATGATTTGGTGATGAAATCCCTCTTCAAAAATCGCCCAAGGTCGGATTCTATGGAAGAAAATATGAAAATGGGGTCTATTCCTGTTTTGCTACTGTTTATAAAAGACTGGGCACATGTGCTATGTGTTCGAGTGCCCTGGGCCGCGTTCGCATAGGTTTGACTTCACTGGCCTATGCGTGCGCGAGTTACGAGCAGCGTTCGCACAGGGTTAGAACTACCCAGCCCCCAACTCCCCTCCTAAGCTATACGTTCGCACTGGACAAGTCGCGTTCGCACAGGGTTGCCCTTGCCCAGCTATGCGTTTGTGAGCCACTCTATGCGATCGCATAGAGTAAATCCCAGGCCCCTCCCCGTTGCTCATTGCATTCGCGTGTGCTTCCATGCGTTCGCATAGGGTAAAAACCCAGACACCAGCAAACAACAAAACATCAGATATTTCTAAGTCCAAACCACTCCGACACCTAACTGAAACTCACTCGAGCCCTCGGGGCTCCAAACCAAACATGCACACAACCTCAAAAACATCCTACAGACTTACTCGTGCCATCAAATCGCCAAAATAACATCTTAAACAATGAATTTAGCATAGAAATCAAAGAAAAATATCAAAGCTTTCAAAGTCTTAAATTTCACAACTACGGGTCCAAATCACGTCAAATGACCTTCGTTTATTACCAAATTTTATAGACATATCATAATTATCATATTGAACCTGTACCGGGCTCCGAAACCAGAATACGGGCCCGATACCATAAATTTCAAATATAATCAAATTCCTAAAAACTCTTATTTTCAGAAAAATAATTTCTTTCAAAAATTCATTTCTCGGGCTTGGGACCTCGGAATTCGATTCCGGGCATACCCCCAAGTCCCATATTTTCCTACGGACCCTTCGGGACCGTTGAATCACGGGTCCGAGTCCGTTTACCCAAAATATTGACCAAAGTCAACGTAAATTTAATATTAAAGGCCAATTTAGCATTTTCCAATAGAAGCTTCCCGGATATACGCCCGGGCTGCGCACGCAAAACGAGATAAGATAAAAGGAGGTTTTAAGGCCTCAAAACACAGTTTTGACTTTATAAAATGAGAGATGACTTTTTGGGTCATCACATTCTCTACCTCTAAAACAACCGTTCGTCCTCGAACGGACATAAAAAAGTACCTGAATCGGGGAAAAGATGGGGATATCGACTCCGTATATCAGACTCTGACTCCCAGGTAGCTGTCTCGGCAGGCTGACATCTCCACTGGACACAAACCGAAGGATAGCTCTTCGATCTCAACTGACGAACCTACCGGTCTAATATGTCTACCGGCTCCTCCTCATAGGTAAAATCCTTGTCCAACTGGACACTGCTGAAATCTAACACATGGGCTGGATCTTTGTGATACTTCCGAAGCATAGACACATGAAACATCGGATGCACAACTGATAAATTTGGTGGAAACGCAAGTCTATAGGCCACCTCTCCCGCTCTGTCAAGAATCTCAAATGGAACAACGAATCTAGGGCTTAGCTTGACCTTCTTCCCAAATCTCATCACGCCCTTCATGGGCGACACCCGAAGCAATACCTGCTCCCCAACCATGAATGCCAAATCACGAACTCTGCGGTCGGCATAACTCTTGTGCCTGGACTGAGCTATACGAAGTCTATCCTGAATGATCTTAACCTTATCCAAGGCATCCTGCACTAACTCCGTACCCAGCAACCGAGCCTCTCCTGGCTCAAACCACTCAACCGACGACCGACACCGCCTACCATATAATGCCTCATAAGGATCCATCTAAATGCTCGACTGATAGCTGTTGTTGTAGGGAAACTCAGCTAATGGCAAGAACTGATCCCAAGAGCCTCCAAAGTCAATGAAACAGGCTCGTAGCATATTCTCCAAAATCTGAATAGTATGCTCGGACTGTCCGTCCGTCTGAGGATGAAATGTTGTGCTCAACTCAACCCTCGTGCCCAACTCACACTGAACTGCCCTTTAGAAATGCGAGGTAAACTGCGTACCTCGGGCAGAAATAATAGACACAGGCACACCATGAAGGCGAACATCTCCCTAATGTAGATCTCCGCCAATCTCTCCGAAAAGTAGGAAACTGCCACAGGAATGAAATGCGCTAACTTGGTTAGCCTATCCACAATGACCCATACTGCATCGAACTTCCTCTAAGTCCGTGGGAGTCCAACAACGAAATCCATGGTGATACGCTCCCACTTCCACTCAGGAATCTCAATCTGCTGCATCAATCCGCCAGGTCTCTGATGCTCGTACTTTACCTACTGACAATTCAAGGACCGAGCTACATATGCCAAAATATCCTTCTTCATCTTCCTCCACCAATAATGCTGCCGAAAATCCTGGTACATCTTTGCGGCTCCCGGATGGATAGAATAGCGGGAACTATGGGCCTCCTCTATTATCAACTCACGAAGTCCATCCACATTGGGTACACAAATACAACCCTGCATCTGTAAAACTCCATCATCACCAACTGTAAACTGCTTGGCATCACGTGTCGGACCGTATCCCTAAGGACACACAAATGAGGATCATCATACTGCCGGTCTCGAATACGATCAAATAATGAGGAACGAGCCACTGTATAAGCTAGAACACGGACGGGCTCAGAAACATCCAATCTCATGAACCGATTGGCTAAATCCTGAACATCCAAACCAAGTGGACTCTCTTAGACCAGAATATAAGCAAGACTAACCCTGCTGGCTGACTTCCTACTCAAAGCATCGGCCACCACATTGTCCTTCCCGGGATGATATAAGATGGTGATGTCATAGTCTTTCAACAACTCCAACCATCCCCTCTGCCTCAAATTCAACTCCTTCTGCTTGAACAAATATTGAAAACTCTTGTGATCCGTGAACACCTCACATGACACGCCATACAGATAATGCCTCCAAATCTTCAGTGCGTGGACAATGGCTACTAACTCCAAATCATGAACTGGATAAATTTTCTCGTGGATCTTCAACTAACGCGAAGAATATGCAATAACCTTTCCATCCTGCGTCAACACTGCACCAAGTCCAACCCGAGATGCATCACAATACACAGTATATGGCCCTGAGCCTGTGGGCAAAACCAGCACCGGTGCCATGGTCAAGGCTGTCTTGAGCTTCTAAAAGCTCGCCTCATACTCATCGGACCACCTGAACTGGGCACCCTTCTGAGTCAACCTAGTCATTGGGGCTGGAATAGATGAAAAGCCTTCCACAAATCGACGATAGTAACCTGCTAAGCCCAAGAAACTCTGAATCTTTGTAGCTGATGTGGGTCTAGACCAATCCTTGACTACTGAAATCTTCTTGGGATCCACCTGGATACCCTTTGCTGATACAACATGACCCAGGAATGCAACTTAGCTCAACCAGAACTCACACTTATATAACTTAGCATACAACTGACTATCCTTCAAAGTCTGAAGAATGACTCGAAGGTGCTGCTCGTGCTCCTCCCGGCTGCGGGAATAAATTAGAATATCATCAATGAAGACAATCATGAAAGAATCCAAATAAGGCCTGAACACTCGGTTCATCAAGTCCATGAAAGCTGCTGGGGCATTTGTCAACCCGAATGACATCACTAGGAACTCATAATGCCCGTACCGAGTGCGAAAAGCTATTTTAGGGACATCAGATGCCCTAATCCTCAACTGATGGTAGCCAGATCTCAAATCGATCTTCGAAAGTACCTTGGCACCCTGAAGCTGATCAAACAAATCATCAATTCGCGGCAATGGATACTTGTTCTTGATGGTAACCTTGTTCAATTACCGATAATCTATACACATCCTCATTGACCCATCCTTCTTCTTAACAAACAACACCGGCGCACCCGAAGGCGAGACACTAGGCTTAATGAAGCCTTTATCAAGCAAATCCTGAAACTGTTCTTTCAACTCTGGCAGGGCCATACGATATGGCGGAATAGAAATGGGCTGAGTGCCTGGAGCCAAATCAATGCAAAAGTCAATGTCCCTATCGGGTGACATACCCGACATGTCTGTAGGAAATACCTCTACTCACGGACTATGGTTACAGACTCCATAGAAGGAACCTCGGCACTAGAATCACGAACATAAGCCAAATAGGCCAAACACCCCTTCCCGACCATGTACCGAGCCTTCATATACGAGATAACCCTGCTGGAAGAATGACCAAGAGTCCCCCTCCACTCCAGTCGAGGCAACCCCGGCAATGCTAATGTCACAGTCTTGGCATGACAGTCCAGTACGACATGATAAGGCGACAACCAATCCATCCCCAAAATAACATCAAAATCTACCATATTCAGGAATAGAAGATCTACACTGGTCTCAAGACCACTAATAACCACTACACATGAACAGTAGACTTGATCTACTATAATAGAATCACCCACCGGTGTAGACACATATACAAGAGTACTCAGAGAATCACGAGGCATAACCAAATAAGGAGAAAAATAAGATGACACATAGGAATATGTGGAACCTGGATAAAATAAAACTGAAGCATCCATGCTGCAAACTGAAACCATACCTGTGATAACTGCATCGGAGGCCTCAGCCTCAAGTCTGGCTGGAATAACATAACATCAGGGCTGGGCCCCACCAGTCTGAACTACATCCCTGGGATGACTTCCTACTGGCTGACCTCTACCTCTAGCGGCCTGACCTCCACCTCTAACGGCCTGACCTCCACCTCTAACACCTAGACCCCCACCTCTAGCTGGTTGAGCGGGTGGTGGAACACCTGGTACTGGAACCATGGCACGAGAACCCTGGTGCTGAGAACTGCTCGAGGCTCGAGGGAAAATCTAGAAATGTGCCTCTGATCACCACAAGTATAACAAGCTCTCGGCTACTAAGGCTGCTGACCCTGAAACTGACCCTGGCGACCTGAGTAACCACCCTAAAAACCCTGAATTGGCGGTGCACTGATAGGAGCTGATGGTGCACTGTAGGGAAACTGATCAGAATACTACATATGAGAACCACGACCACCTGGAGCACTGCGAGAAACCTGAAGTGCCGAATGAAACGACCTAGGAGGATGGCCCCTACCAAAAGAATCCCTCTATCTAGATGAGGTGCCACTAAACCTGCCAAAATGATGGGGTCTCTTGTCAGACCCCTGACCACCCCCTGCAATAGAACCATCTCAACTCGTCTGGCCACATTGGCTGCATCCTGGAAAGAAATCTCACTCCCTGTCTCCTTGGCCATCTGCAATCTGATCGACTGAGCTATCCCCTCAATAAATCTCCCCACCCTCTCTCGCTCGGTGGGAAGTATCATAATAGTATGCCGAGCTAAGGTAACAAATCTGGTCTTGTATTAAGTGACAGTCAGAGAGCCCTGCTGGAGGTGCTCAAACTGCCTCCGTAGATCCTCTCTTTGAGTGATAAGAAGAAGCTTCTCCAGAATAGCTAAGTGAACTGGGCTCAAGTCAAGGCCGGTGATCCAACTGGTCTGGCCAAACAATAGTCTCTCCACCAAGTCTTGGTAGGACCTGACAGACGAAAGGTAGCAAAGTCGACCCCATTGGTCTCTACTATCCCCATGTTCCGTAGAACCTCATGGAAGCTATCTAAATAGTCCTGGGATCCTCTGACGATGCACCTCTATAAGTAGTAGTGAAAAGTTTGGTGAACCTGTCCAACCTCCACAAAGCATCAGCAGACATAGCTGCTCCATCACCGGTCTAAGCCATATCACTCGGCTGAACTACCCCAGCTGGCTGAGCTACTGGAGTCTGAAACTGAGAAGCCAACTGCTCCGGAGTGCGATTAGCAGGAGTCTGGGCTCCTCCCCTAGCCTGAGAGACGACTGGTGCTGCAGGAAGCAAACCTGCCTGAGCGACACTCTCCATGAGGCCCACTAGATGGACCAGAGCATCATGGAGTATTAGGGTGGCAATGAACCCCTCGGGAACCTGAGCTGGCCCGATCGGGACTGTCTAGGCAGGAACCTCATCAGCAAACTCTACCTGAGGCTCCGGCAATGGGGCTGCTGCTCTGGGCTGAGCTCTGCCCCTGCCTCAGGCTCTAGCACAGCCTCGGCCTCGGCCTCGGCCCCTCGTAGGAGCTGCAACTGGAGACTCGGGCTGCTGATCAGTGGATGAAGAAGCACGTGTTCTCTCCATCTGCGAGAGAATAGAATAGAAATTCAGTTAGCATTTAGAATTCAAATCGCACGACAGAGAAGAATAGATGTGAAGTTATTCCTAAACTCTGCAGCCTCTGGGGGATAAGCACAAACATCTCCATACTAATCCCTCAGACTCTACTAAGCTTGTCCGTGAATTGTGAGACCTAAGCAACCTAGTGCTTTGGTACCAACTTGTACGACCCAAATTTCCCACCGTCGGGACCGTGATGGCGCCTAACATTGAATCCGCTAGGCAAGCCAACGTGAATTTTTAATTTCCTTATTCCTTTATTACTATCTATAACATGTGAAATACAACATTTATCATAAGTAAAAGTACGAAATGAAGTAAGGTATATAAACTCAAACTGATTCCTTTACGAAATTTCACAAAAACAAAGCCTAGAATTTTGGAGTCACAAACTCACAGACTGTCTATGAATAATACATATAAAGGTCTAAATGAAATAAGTACATCTGTTTCATAAATAACTAGAACAGAATACAAAAGAAGTAGGAGGGGACGCCAAGGTCTGCGGACGTCTGCAGGACTACCTTAGGGTCTCCGCTGGACTGAAGGCAATAACTTCGATCTATGTTCAGTAGGGTCCTACACCGAGATCTGCACGAAAGTACATAGTGTAGCATCAGTACAACCGACCCCATGTACTGTGTAAGTGCCGAGCCTAACCTCAGTGGAGTAGTGACGAGGCTAGGACACGACAACCAAAGTCAACCTATGCAGTTTAATAGTATGCGGAGAAAAATAATACAACGAGAAATAAGTAGTTAAGCATAAAGGAAAAAGGGGGACATGCTGAGGGGAGGAAATATCAAATAATGGAAATTGAGATCACAATTTAGATCTAAATTTAAGCAACAGAATAGTAATACGAAAACAAGTGCACGACATCATTCTTCGTGCTTTTACTCTCGTCCTCACCATCAGAATCAATATATTCATCCCGACACAACCCTTCGTGCTTTTACCTCACAATATCATGGCACGACATTATACTTCGTGCATTATCTCTCATATCATGGCACGACATCACCCTTCGTGCTTTTAAAATTACAATATCGGCATGGCATCACCCTTCGTGCATTATCATTCACCCAAGATCCCTCGCACGACATCACCCTTCGTGCTTTTACACTCTTCCTCACCCAAACACATCAAATGACAGCAGTCCAACAAGGAAAAATAACGGAGTAAATAGAATTAAAACCATAATGTCCAGGCAAGGGAGTCAACAATGGAATTAATACCATCCCGGCAAGGGAAAACAACTATATCCAATCTCACTTAGTACATAATTTCACATAAAAATCATCAACTGAAACTAATACTCAACACTATTCAATATCAAGGAATTTCCACTAACATGGATAACTATAAAGTGAAACTCAAATATTACTTACGAAAAATCATGTAAATCACAATATTGGACTCACGAGCTTGCTTGACACCAACGTATAGGTATTCATCACCTCATATATAAGTTGAACATGATACTTATACATAGCAATTAGGACACAACACCTATTCCCTCAAGCTAAGGTTAAGCCAAACACTTACCTCAAATTCCACGACCAAACTCAAGCCTCAATTACTGCTTTCCCTTTTAAAATTGACTCCAATTCACTTGTATCTAGACATATTCAACTCAATATCATCAATAAATGCCAAACAGTTCCATCCCAACGCTTAATTCTAGGTTTTACATCATTCTTCCCAAAAAGTCAAAGACCCCGGGCTCGCTTAGTCAAACACGAGGTTCAGATCAAAACCCGATCACCCATTCACACACGATCCCGAATATGTAATTTGTTTCGGAATTCGACCCCAAACCGAGGTCTAAATTCCCAAATTTGTAAAATTCCTAATTCTCCAAAAATCCCTAATTTCTACCCTTGAAGAACAAGATTTAGGCCTAGAAATCTAATGGGTATTAATGGAAATTGAAGAAAATGAGATTAGAAACACGAACCTATGATTTGGTGATGTAATCCCTCTTCAAAAATCGCCCAAGGTCGGATTCTATGGAAGAAAATATGAAAATGAGGTCTATTCCCGTTTTGCTACTGTTTTTAAAAGACTGGGCAAATGTGCTATGCGTTCGCGTGTCCTGGGCCGCGTTCGCATAGGTTAGACTTCACTGGCCTATGTGTTCATGAGCTACGGGCCGCGTTCACACAGGGTTAGAACTAGCCAGCCCCCAACTCCTCTCCTAAGCTATGCATTCGCACAAGGTGGCCCTTGCCCAGCTGTGCGTTCGCGAGCATAGAGTAAATCCCAGGCCCCTCCCCGTTGCTCATTGCGTTCGCGTGGGTTTCCACGCGTTCGCATAGGGTAAAAACCCAGACACCAGCAAACAAAAAAAATATTAGATTTTTCTAAGTCCAAACCACTCCGACACCTATCCGAAACTCACACGAGCCCTCGGGGCTCCAAACAAAATATGCACACAACCTCAAAAACATCCTACGGACTTATTCGTGCGATAAAATTGCCAAAATAACATATTAAACAATGAATTTAGCATAGAAATCAAAGAAAAATCTCAAAACCTTTAAAGCCTCAAATTTCACAATTACGGGTCCGAATCACGTCAAATGACCTCCATTTCTTACCAAATTTTATAGACATATCATAATTATCATATTGAACCTGTACCAGGCTCCGAAACCAGAATACAGGCCCGATACCATAAATTTCAAATATAATCAAATTCCTAAAATCTCTTATATTTTCAGAAAAATAATTTCTTTCAAAAATTAATTTCTCGGGCTTGGGACCTCGAAATTCGATTCCGGGCATACGGCTAAGTCCCATATTTTCCTACGGATCCTCCGGGACCGTCGAATCATGGGTCCGGGTCTGTTTATGCAAAATGTTGACCGAAGTCAACTTAAATTTAATATTAAAGGCCAATTTAGCATTTTTCTCAGTTTTTCACATAGAAGCTTCCCAGATATACGCCAGGGCTGCGCATGTAAAATAAGGTGAGATAAAAGGAGGTTTTAAGGCCTCGGAACATAGTTTTGACTTTATAAAATGAGAGATGACTTTTTGGGTCATCACAGCAATGATGCTAAATGTATAAGGAAAGCAAAATTGATAATATGGGATGAAGTACTTATGGCTAAGTGTCAAACGATCGAAATAATTACCCGGAGTTCTAAAGATATATTGGATATTAATGAACCGTTTTGGTGGAAAATTAATGATTTGAGATGTGATTATGTCAAGTACTACCAGTACTTCCAAAATCGACAAAAGTAGAGACTGTAAAAGCTAGCTTGCCAAAGTTATACTTCTCGCCTAAAATGAAAAAGATTCAATTGGCAAGAAATATAAAGTAAGAACAGATCCAGTATTCAATGTCTTCTTGCTTCGTGTCAGAAACGAAGAAGAGCATCCAATTAAAGATGATTTGGTTCTTCCTGAAAACTTGGTTATCAATCTCAATGGTAACGGTAGTGCATTTAATAAGAGAAATATTTCTATCATTAGATTAAAACGCAATTTGTGCAAATCGCATAACAGAATAAAAAACTTATCTTAGCTAGCAGAAATGAATATGTTTATTATCTAAATAAACGTTTGATTGTAAAATTTTATAGTAAAAACAAAATATTTTTCTGTTTTTGACTCACCAAAAACTGATACCAATAATTACTAACAAGAAGAATATTTAAATATTTTAATACCAAATGGCCTTCTACCATACATGTTTGTTGCCACGTATATTATTTCTAAAGTATGTTAGTGTCACCGTTTGTATAATAGACTAAGTTAAAATTGATCTTCCATTGTATATAGGTTGATTTTGAAGAAATATACATGTCATGCTACTGAAAAACTTAGATAATCTGAATATCTTATGTTATAGCACATAGATGTTATATAGAAGTTTTGATAATAACGTCATACATGCGACAATTATGATACTGGTCAATTTGCTTCTAAGTATATTCTTATCCCTGAATTCAACTTTCGTCTTCTGAAACTAAAGAATATCCTTTTAAATTTGTGTGAAATAATTTTTACTATGTTTATATTTTTCAAATATAATAAATAAAGCACAAAGATAAACATCCTAAATATTGGACTATATTTATCGCAGTATATTTTCTTGTACGAACAACTGTATATTGCACTTTCAAGAGAGATATCAAGATCGAACACAAGAGGTTTGGCTAAGGCAGAGCAACCAAATCATTAGGAGGAAACATACACACAAAAATATTATCACAAAGAAGTGTTCGTTAAGATACTGCCATGCCCCAAACCTGGGGAGATGTGACTGGCACCCGGTGCCGCACTGGCCCGAGCGAACCACTTTGTAACTCATGATCGTTTGACCAAAACTAGAACATACATAGGTCGAATTAGCTAGACTCATTCCTTTTATAACTATCATGGCCCACGTGGCCACAACTTAGAATGTATAACTATAGCCGGGCAACACTGTATCACATAACCATTTTTCTTAAAACATGAATACATATGGGCCGTTAAGGCCTCTGACATACTGTACAAAATGAACCTCTGTCTACAAAACTTCTAAGATTATTCGACATCAAATGGGACAGGGTACCGACCTACCTTAAGTATGTAGCAAAACTCTGATGCGATGACTCATAGACTCGGCTGCACTCCGAATAAGGTGGAGTCTTACAAATCTTTCGCTGAATGCCAATCTCGTCTACTATGAGGGCTCGTCAAACCGATTATCTATACCTGCAGGCATGAATGTAGCGTCCCTAACAAAAGGACGTCAGTATGAATAATGTACTGAGTATGTAAGGCGTGTAGATAAATATAAAGAGCATGGAAGAAACATAGAGTAAAGGACTCAACCTGTAAGTCTGGATAGCTCTGTAAATCATGAAATATTTATAGTGTCATGCATATGCATATAAATGTTATGTAATGCATAGGTCTGTACGTACATAACATCATGAAGCCTCTAGGGCATCCCTATCATCTCGGTCATTGTGGGCAAATCATCAACGTATACCAGCTGATGAGGTGGTGGTGCGTATACAACGCCATAACCTTTTCCCATATCCCAAATACAGATTTATACATATTTATACACATACACACACACACATACACACACACACACACACACACATATATATATATATATATATATATATATATATATATATATCGTTCGACCAAAACTAGAACATACATAGTTCGACTTCGCTAGACTCATTCCTAACTATCATGAGCCCACATGGCCACAACTTAGAATGCATAACTATAGGTGGGAACCACTGTGTCACATAACCATTTTTCTTAAAACATGAATACATATGGGCCGTTAAGGCCTCTGACATACTGCACTATAATGACCCAAGGGGTCATTTTATGAATTTAGACTCCATTTTATGCTTAATATCCATAAAAAGACTAATTTTAAATACCTCAATTTGCGTGCGCAGTCCGAGCGTGAAACCGAAAAGCTTTTATGTGAAAATATGAGAAATAATGATTTTTAGAATTTAAATTTGATTATAGTTGACTTTGGTCAACATTTTGAGTAAACGAACCCGTATCTGTGTTCCGACGATCCCGGGAGGTCCGCAATAAAATATGGGATTCTGACGTATGACCGAAAACGAATTCCGAGGTTCCAAGCCTTAGAAATCAATTTTTGAAAGAAATTGTTTTGCTGAATAACTAATGAAATAAAGAAATGAATTAACGTTTGGTACTGTTGGTATCGGGCTCGTATTTTGGTTCCGAAGCTCGATACAGGTTTGTTATGATATTAAGCCTTGTCTGCAAAATTTGGTGAGAATCGGAATTTATTTGACGTGATTCGGACATCCGGTTGATAAATAATGAACTTTAAGTGTTCTTGAGAAAAAAAATGAGTTTTGAGGTTTAATTCATAATTTTACATGTTATTTTCATGATTTGATCGTACGAGCAAGTTCGTATGATGCTTTTAGACTTGCGTGCATTTTTGGTTTTATCACGACCCAAAATCTACAACGGTCGTAATGGCGCCGGACTCCACCGTCAGGCAGGCCAATCATTAAATAGTCGAAATAAACTCCTATTTTAACATTTATGAAAAAAACCATTTTCCTTCACACTTTATTACATATTAACTAAATAAAATCTTGTAAGTAAAACAATGGTCTGAATATCATATTTCAGCAAATATACCCCTACACATCCCAGAACCCGGTGTCACAAGTACATGAGCAATTTCTAAGAATTTATACAATCATCGCCAAGCCTGTCTGAAATTCAAATTGGACAAGGAAATTTTAAATAAAAATAAATACAGTACGAGGGAGACTCTGTCAGCAGCGGATAGCCTTCGGATGATGCAACTCGCCTAAGTCTCTGAATCCTCCACATTGCTAGGAAAGTACCTGTGCAATAAAATTCACAACAAGTGTAGCATGAGTACAAAAAAAATAACGTGTACTCAGTAAGTCGCCCGCCTAACCTCAGAGAGGTAGTGACGAGATGTCGAATTAGACACTCACTAAGGTCCAGCAAATTAATTAACAACATATGATGAGCACGGTAGACATGTAAAGGTAATAAAGCAGCAATATATATAAGGCATTGAAATCCAAGTAAATACTGGAAGTAAACAAACAGTTACCACTTTCTTATTTTCCAAATAGCTTAAATAAACAATTTCCTCTTTGTTTTCCCCCAAATATCATAAATCAACAATTACTTCTTTATTCTCCCCCAAATATCATAAATCAACAATTACTTCAAAAATCATGAAAAACATTTAACAGCTTAGCATGCATATACGGGATAAGGACAACCGGCCTAAGCCCGAGGGTCGAACGGCCCGAACCATAATATTTCTTTCAATCTCGCCGTGGCGTACGACCCGCTCCCATGAGAGTGGGGAAAATAACACTCTGCTCGCAGAATGTAAATTGCGAAGAGGTCACATGCAGTCATGCACAATCAACAGTCCACCCCGATTATTTCGGGAAAACAAGTACTGAGGTAAATAACATATTTCTCTTTTGAAAACCACAAAATAGTACTTAAATCCTTTTTCGAAATTCACTCGCCAAGTTTTTATAATGTTTAATAATACATCCTTAACCGGAAATACAATTGCCCGCGACGGAAATCAATTCTCTTTTTTAGATAATTAAGAAAATAAACTCTAATCTTCCTTAGTCATTCGATTACAATTTCGATTATATTAGAAGTCTAATATTACAGACAAGATCACAGGTACAACAGGTAACGCATGCTAGTGGGTCCTAGACTACCCGGACATGGCATAATAGTAGCTACGCACGGACTCCCGTCACCTCGTGCGTGTGTAGCCCCTGCATATAGTAACACATACTTAATTAGTTCACCTAGGGGGATAATTCCCCCTCACAAAGTTAGAAAGGAGACTTACCTCGCTTTGAAGTCCCATAACCGGCTTCCAAGCCCTTCCGACGACTCCAATGGATGCACAACGCTCGAAAATTACCAAATAACGGGCAAAGCAATGAAAATATACTCTCATATTTGAAACAATTCCAAATATAATGTCCCAACCCCGCTTAGTGAAATGACCAAAATGCCCTCGGGCCCATGGGCCCGGAATCCGAAATTTCTCGAAGATAAATCTTACCCTTAGCTTTACTAGTTCAAATATACAATTTACACTAAATTCCATGCTCAAACTCGTGGCTAAAAATCCAAATTACCATTTTCTAGGTTTCTTTAAGATTTTTAATTTTTCCACAATTTTCATGTCTAATTCCATGTATAAACCTTGAATTAACTTGGAAATGAGAAGGAATCACTTACCTCTTGATGCTTGATAAAAATCACCCTTTGAAATCCTCCAAATCTCCCCAACCATGAGATATATATGAGAGAAATGACAAAAATCCGTTTTAAATTGAACACTGCCCAGGAAAACCTTCTGTGCGATCGCACACAATTAGCCGCGATCGCACAGGCCAAGTATGTTGCCCAGATTTTCTTCTCCGCGATCGCACAAGCATGCATGCGATCGCACGGGCCTTTTTCCAGCACCCTCCAAATCCTTCTCCGCGATTGCACAAGCATGCCTGCGATCGCACAAGCCTTTTTCCAGCTCCCTCCAAATCCTTCTCCGCGATCGCACAACTAAGGCCGCGATCGCACTGAACCCCCAGAACACCAGAAAAACAGCAGCAACCATTCACTTGGAAATAACCCGGAACCACCCCGAAACACACCCGAGGCCACCCCGTCCAATCACACGACTCAGTCCCATAACCTCACACGGACTTGCTCGAGGCTTCAAAGCACATCAAACAACGCCAAAATCACGAATCGCACTAAAATTTAACTTTATGAACTTTGAAATTTCAAACTTTCACCTTCGATGCCAAAACCTATCAAATCACGTCCGATTGACCCCAAATTTTGCACACAAGTCATATTCGATATTACGGACCTGCTCCAACTTCTGAAATCGCATTCGTACCCCGATATAAAAATTTCCTCTCCCGGTCGGATTTCTCAAAAACCTTCAAATTTCTATCTTTAGCCAAATGACTTCAAAATGACCTCCAGACATCCAAATTCACTTCCGATCGCGCTCCCAACTCCAGAATCACCATACGAAGCTATTCCCAGATTCGGAATCCCAAACGGACATCAACAACACTGAAATGCTCTTCAAGCCAAACTTAGGAAATTTCTTCAAAAATGCTGACTTCTACAATATACACCGATATGCTCCTGGGTTATCCAAAACCCGATCCGGACATACGCTTAAGTCCGAAATCATTATACGAACCTGCTGGAACCTTCAAATCCTGATTCGGAGGTCTTTTACTCAAAGTTCCAATCTTAGTCCATTTCTCCAACTTAAGGCTTCTGAAATGAGAATTTTCTTTCCAAATCAACTCTAAACTTCCCGAAATTCAATTCCGACCACACCTAAAAGTCATGATACCTGAAATGGAGCTGCTCACGACTTCAAAGCGCTGAACGACGCGCTAGAGCTCAAAATAACCGATCGGGTCGTTACATTCTCCCCCACTTAAATGGACGTTCGTCCTCGAACGTGCTAAGAACTGCTATGGAGTTATCTGAAATCACTGTTTAACACCTCGTGCACCTGCCCGTGCTACCACAACCCAATTTAGTACATTAGCTTGATCAAACCTGAAGATTTCTTGTTTATCCATTTAATAAACTCAGAATCCAGTTCCAACACTTGAAATTTCTCTACCAGGCGTACTTCCAATATATAAGCACTGTATCAACTACCACACAACATACCAGAACATGACTGCATACCTTTGCTGAATTAGCACCATGCACCGTAAGATTCATCATCTAACCACAATGACGTTCCCTGAACCTTAATAGCCAAAATTCCACGAATCTGATGCTCCCAATGCACCTCATGATATATATACATACATCCTGCTATATTGCTGACGATACCACTACAACGGAGGAGATCTGTAGAAATTCATACCCAACTGCGGAGTTAACAAATCATTGAATATATCATCTTGATTAGAATCATCACCTCATTATGAACCTGAATAATGGTATTTGTCCTTAATATACACTTCACATAACCTTATCGTGCTGATCCCTGATCCAATAATCTTGTCTCACCCAGTATGAACTGCTCAGACAACAAATCACCCCAAACATGACCATCAGCCTCACATGATACCATGTCGCGCCAATAAGCCATAACTCGAACATGATAATTAGAAATGACTCAGGAAGGGACTATTCAACTCACGCAACTGATATGAACTTTTCTCAGAAAATAGGAGGTAAAACATAAGAAATAAATATAGGAACCTTACTCATCATCACACTGTTGCGGCATGCAACCCGATCCGAATAACATAAAATGTACATAAGAAGATATATATACGGAGCTGATTTACTCACTATTACAAATTACTGAATATCGATCATAAGCACGCTAAGTGCATAATACCATCCTAGGGAGACTGATAAAGCCGTAGGCTACAAAACTCAAGCATAACTGAGGTGCGATATATATATATATATATACACACTCTGGATCACAAGATCTATCCTGCTCACATAACATCCCCACTACGGGGGACCTCAACTCATAGGAAATTATCAAGCCGTTTCACAACTCACACGGCACAAATCACAATATCACATAAATTTGACGAAAACGGAGCAACATCTGCTGTTCTAATACCTTTCTATGAATTGCGCTCTACTGAAATGAACATGCCTGGCTCATACGGAGCCCATAATCATATTTAAATCCATCCACAAACATCGAGTCTACCTTGCTCGCATCAAACTAAGCTAATAGCTTTTACCTGGGACCATATTAACTAACTTTCTCTCATAATACGCAAGAACAACCATCATAGCCGGGACAAACACCTCACAATCCACAACCAAATGAACTGAAGGCCTTCCAGGCATAAATTCTCAAATAAACAATATTGCACTCCTTTGTACTCAGTCCAAATCTTCAATCCATCAAGTGACTACATGTCACACTTATACAATCTTTTCGTGGTCATGCTTTCACGACCTTCCACACAAGGTAGCAAGTCTGCACATCCACCACTGGCCATACTACGCTGTAAGACAAATCAAGAACCCATAACCAGGGTACAAAACCTCTTCCACCGAATATAAATCTCAGGTGACACTGAAGATAACACCAGCTTACTCTGAATTTCCAAATCACTTTTTCTTGCTCTTCTGAGCTCATGACATCCTTATTAACACCGAACCGCAATCTCGATTCTTACTCCCAGTTACATACTGCTTACCGTACCTAACATGCCAGTATGAGGTAGCGCAAGAATTCCATCATAGCTTCTGAACCACCAATAGGGTGAACACTTCATCATATATAAACCTTTTACTTAACTTAATTCAAGAGTACCATCTCAACACACGAGTGAATTCCCACAATCACCCAACATGCAAATCCTTAAGTAGTAGCCTATAGCACCATAACCCTTCCGAGATCCACCTACACCTGACATGACATAACACTCAAATTCTCCCACATGAAATCCATTACGACGGCCGACAAGCCCCACAAAAACTGGCACAAACAACATGCATAACTTAATCACATCATAGGAACTTATCACTGCCGCAAATGTGCCATTTCAACTATGGCTAATCAATCTATCTTCTTTTAATCATCTTCAACTGCTTCAGGAATAGTAGCAACTTCCTTCAACTCATAGCAACCCAACCCTCACTCATCCCGAGTGACCTTGATTCGCGAGACTATGCTGCCTAAATCCCGCAACCCGTCTCATACCCTTTTGATAATCCTTCTACAATCCAGAGTTCATTTCTCTCACTCCTCCGATACTATCTTGCATGCTGAAACATATCATGGAACATTCCAACCATCCTCATTTTCCTTATAAATTACTCTACAAAAGCTCGATTCTTAATCATACTGCTGCCTGAAACCCTTAAACACCGCATTCTTAACTTTTGAATTCACCAGGACCGCTATTAAGAGTCACCCACGCTGACCGGCCCCGGATACAATCAACTCCAAGGATATTCTAGCACATGAACAACCTTTTCCTTGAAGCACGTGACTGAGTCACTACCCTGACAACTCACCTATGCCTTAAACAAAATTCTGAATCTTCCAATGCCTAACCCTGGCCTGATAGGGCCAACTTTTGCACACATTCATCAAATCCCGCGCACAATCACAATTTTACTCCTTTCCCTTAGGTGTAATAACTTGCCAACACGCTGACAATCTGCAACCCTATGAGAAGACAACCCTACAACCCAACTGCAGATGGTGGGACTCCCCAACTTAGCCTGAAGCTACTCCATGCACCATTCTAGACCCTGCCGAGATCCTTTCTCCTTAGATAGCGCAATCTTGCTCAACCAATCCATCCAATTCTTCCTAATTCTCTCGATAGCACTCCCTAAATAATCATATTCTCTAGCACCATTCACATCCTCTGCCTCCTAGCGAATAGCCACTAGAACCCCTCACAGAGAGCTGCCAACCATGCCACCGCAAAACTATTCACAAGAGATAACCTGCCCGTGGAAATCACCCGCGAACACCTTCCAACGACGCTGAAATGCACGCTCTCTGTGACTTCAATACCCCATCCTATGCCCTGCTTCATTTACCAACTTTACTAGTCCGTCCGCTCCTCATGGACATCCATTAAATGCGCGACAATATCTTCAAATTCCAAGCTATGCTGCCGCTCCCCCACTTTGCGGCTGCTCGACTTCCCCTTCTTACACCTGGCCTCTTAGAAATGGAACCACCGCCTAGCCGCACTTCAGGATCATTCTCTGTAGCCCTCAAACCAACAGATCACCACGACTTCAAGCTCTCCGAAGATCATCTTTCTATAGCTGCCTTCATTATCAACAATTATCCGGTACTGAACCACCGCACCCCATGGTCTCTGCCAACCGCATTCTTCAATACTTCTTCTCAATACTCTGACCCCACGCAACTGAAGAAACCATAGCACCGAAAAACTTAACACATTCCATTCGATTAATGACGACAACTTCACGTCACAGGTGCATATCCCACCTTACTTGAAGACACCAATATTACTACTTTATCAACCCTAACCGGACCATTCATAATCCAAATGCCTTCCCTCTGCCGGAACTAAAATACCGAAATCTCGAAATCACACTTTGAGAAGACCTCCCCTCAAACCATTCATCACCCCCAACATACGGGCAAGTATTCTATCATCATATTGACATCGCATGATAACCGATCGCAAGCATCATCACTACCTGAGCATTGCCTTAAGGCTCTCAGAAACACATCTACCGAGCTGAAACAACATATTATTCTTTTGTAGGGCCATAACAACAGCCCCAACCAATTACACATGGAAACATCTCGAATTACATCCGTAGCACTATTTCAATTCCTCAAATTCCTGATTCATAGCAAGTTCTTCGCGACGCATAAGATTGAGTAAGAATAAACGTAGGCATAAGCCTTAACAGAATCAAATCGCACAATGAGGAATCAAGAAGGGAAGTACTCCTAACAGCCCTGTAGCCTCTCGAAGATAAGTACAAACGTCTCCGTACCGATCCGCAAGACTCTACTAGACTTGATCATGACTCGCGAGACCTAAGGGAACCTAGCCCTGTGATACCATGTTGTCACGACCCAAAATCTACAACGGTCGTGATGGGGCCGGACTCCACCGTCAGGCAAGCCAATCATTAAATAGTCGAAATAAACTCCTGTTTTTAACATTTATGAAAAAAACCATTTCCCTTCACTTTATTACATATTAACAAAATAAAATCTAGTAAGTAAAACAATGGTCTGAATATCATATTTCAGCAAATATACCCCTACACATCCCAGAACCCGATGTCATAAGTACATGAGCAATTTCTAAGAATTTATACAATCATAGCAAAGCCTGTCCGAAATACAAATTGGACAAGGAAATTTAAAATAAAAATAAATACAGTATGAGGGAGACTCTGTCAGCTGCGGATCGCCTCCGGATGATGCAGCTCGCCTAAGTCTCCGAATCCTCCACATTGCTATGAAAGTACATGTGCAATAAAATGCACAACAAGTGTAGCATGAGTACAAAAAAAAATGTGTACTCAGTAAGTCGCCCCCCTAACCTTGGGAGGTAGTGACAAGAGGTCGAATTAGACACTCACTAAGGTCCAGCAAATTAATTAACAACATATGATGAGCACGGTAGGCACGTAAAGGTAGTAAAGCAACAATATATATAAGTCACTGAAATCCAAGTAAATACTGGAAGTAAACAAACAGTTACCACTTTCTCATTTTCCAAATATCTTAAATAAACAAATTTCCTCTTTGTTTTTCCCCAAATATCATAAATCACCAATTACTTCTTTATTCTCCCCCAAATATCATAAATCAACAATTACTTCAAAAATCATGAAAAACATTTAACAACTTAGCATGCGCATACGGGGTAAGGACAATCAGCCTGAGACATCATAATAATCATCTATGTGTACTACCGAGGGTCGAACGACCCGAACCATAATATTTCTTTCACCATAGTAGCTACTCACGGACTCCCGTCATCTCGTGCGTGCGTAGCCCCCGCAGATAGTAACACATACTTAATTAGTTCACCTAGGAGGATAATTCCCTCTCACTAAGTTAGAAAGGAGACTTACCTCACTTCGAAGTCCCAAAACCGGCTTCAATGCCCTTCCTACGACTCCAATGGATGCACAACGCCCCAAAACTACCAATAACGGGCAAATCAATGAAAATATACTCTAATATTTGCAACAATTCCAAATTATATAATTTCCCAACCCCGCTTAGTGAAATGACCAAAATGCCCTTAGTCCGTGCCCGGAATCCAAAATTTCTCGAAGATAAATCCTACCCATAGCTTTACTAGTTCAAATATACAATTTACACTAAATTTCATGCTCAAATTCGTGATTAAGAATCCAAATTTCCATTTTCTAGGTTTCTTTAAGATTTTCAATTTCCCCACAATTTTCATGTCTAATTCCATGTATAAACCTTGAATTAACTTGGAAATGAGAAGGAATCACTTACCTCTTGATGCTTGATGAAAATCACCCTTTGAAATCCTCCAAAATCGCCCCAACTATGAGAGATATATGAGAGAAATGGCAAAAATCCATTTTAAATTGAACACTGCCCAGGAAAACCTTCTGTGCGATCGCACACAATTAGCCGCGATCGCAGTGCGATCGCACAGGCCAAGTATGCTGCCCAGATTTTCTTCTCCGCGATCGCACAGGCCTTTTTCCAGCTCCCTCCAAATCCTTCTCCGCAATCGCACAAGCATGTCTGCGATCGCACATGCCTTTTTCCAGTTCCCTCAAAATCCTTCTCCGCGATCGCACAACTAAGGCTGCGATCGCACTGAACCCCCAGAACACCAGAAAAACAGTAGCAACCATTCACTTAGAAATAATGGGGAACCACCCCGAAACACAACCGAGGCCCTCGGGACCCCATCCAATCACACGACTCAGTCCAATAACCTCACACGGACTTGCTCGAGGATTCAAATCACATCAAACAATGCCAAAATCACGAATCGCACTAAAATTTAACTTTATGAACTTTGAAAATTTCAAACTTCCACCTCCGATGCCGAAACCTATCAAATCACGTCCGGTTGACCCCAAATTTTTCACACAAGTCATATTCGACATGACGGACCTGCTCTAACTTCCGGAATCGCATTCGTACCCCGTTATCAAAATTTTCACTCCCGGTCGGATTTCTCAAAAACCTTGAAATTTCTATTTTTAGCCAAATGACTTCAAAATGACCTCCGGACATCCGAATTCACTTCCGATCGCGCTCCCAACTCCAGAATAACCATACAAAGCTATTACCAGACTCGGAATCCCAAAGCGGACATCAACAACACTGAAATTCACTTCAAGCCAAACTTAGAAAATTTCTTCAAAAATGCTGACTTCTACTATATACGCCAAGTCCGAAATCATCATACGAACCTACTGGAACCTTCAAATCCTGATTCGGAAGTCGTTTACTCAAAATTCCAATATTAGTCCATTTCTCCAACTTATGACTTCTGAAATGAGAATTTTCTTTCCAAATCAACTCTAAACTTCCCGAAATTCAATTCCGACCACACCTACAAGTCATTATACCTGAAATGGAGCTACTCACGACTTCAAACCGCTGAATGACGCGCTAGAGATCAAAAATACTGGTCGGGTCGTTACAGGTTTAGAGCCCCGAGGGCTCGGGTGAGTTTCAAATAGGTTTGGGTTGTGTTGCGCTCGTTCTTTCTTATTCTTCGACGTCGTTTCTTCAAGCATAAATGATATCATATTGAACAAATGAACTCCAATTTCTGTTCTGAAGGAAGTATTAGATCCGTATCATACTTACGGATCCGTAGCAAAAAGAATCATCGAATTTGGACATCGTATGAGGATTTTATGGTCATTTTACTAAGGTTGTCAGATATTTCAGGTTAATTACGAAATTGCCACTGACGACTTATTAAAAATCTGCACTATTCGCAAATATTAAAACCTACATATCTCCTTCATTATAAGGTCAAATTGAGTGATTCAAAAGCCTAAGTTGACTAGAATTTCACAAGTAATCCATTGGAGACATAAAAATCGAGTTTAGGGATCATTTGGCATGATAAACGAGGCATAATAGCTGACAAAATAAAATGGGCAGACTTCTTCTTCTTCTTCTTCAAATTTTCGAACCCCACAGCCCTAGGAACGAATTTCTTCACCCCATATCATTCCCAAGTCATAGGTAATCAATTCTAAACTTTACTCTTTCAATTACTCAATGTTTTTCATCACTTTTAAATCAAAAATTAAGAATTTTTTGGTAAAAATTGAGGGTTTGGGTAGAATTAGGGAATTTTGTAAAAATCGAATCTTTACCTCGAATTGAGGTTGGATTTCGAAACTAATTGTATATTTGGGTTCGTGGGTGAATGGATAAACGTAATTTTGTCCGAACCCCGAGTTTAGACCAAGCAGGGTCGGATTTTCACCTTTTTTGAGAAAACTTAGGAAAAATTATAATTTTTAATAAAATTAGTTCCTTTAGCCTTAATTAATGATATTGAGTTAATTATGATTATATTTGAGCAAGTTAGAGCAAGATTCTAAAGGAAAAATCATAATTCCGCAGTGAGTGGCATGCGAAATTGAGGTAAGTGTTTGGTCTAACTTTGACTTGAGGGAATAGGAATCCCCACTTGTTTGCTATGTGAAATGCATGTGTGTAATGTATAGGTTAGGTGACGAATATATATGCACTATCAAATTGCCTGTTAAACATGATCCATTTTCCATTCCCAACTTAATTGATTCTTGTTTTAATTGTTCTATGTTCATTATTGTTTCTACAGAAAAGGGTCAAATATATCCCTGTACTATGAGAAAATGTTTAAATATATCCTTCGTTATATTTTCGGTCCAAAGATACCCGTGCTGTAATACTATTGGTTTAAATATACCCATCTTCCGTTAAGTTTGTCTAAGGTGGACATCCAATCCTATGTGACACTAACATTTGATGAGGTGCATGCCACCTAAGTGCCCCTAACCCATTTTATGCCTCCCCTATATTTGTTTTTCCACCATCAAAATTTTCTTCGAGGGGAAGGAAAGTTTAGTGATGGAAAAAAACATAGAAGGGAGGGGTAAAATGGGTTAGGGGCGTTGAGGTGGCATGCCATGTGGCATCCACCTCGTCAAATATTAATGTCACATAGGATTGGATGTCCACCTTGGACAAACTTAACGGAAGAGGGGTATATTTCAACCAATAGTATTACGGCAAGGGTATATTGGGACCGAAAGTATAACTAGGTGTACATTTAAACCTTTTCTCACAGTACAAGGGTACAAGCCTCGTCACTACTTCATCGAGGTTAGGCTCGGCACTTACTCAGTACATGAGGTCGGTTGTACTGATACTACACTCTGCACTCTTGTGTGTAGATCCAGGTACTAGCCAGCAGTAGAGATTTTTAGAGCAGCCATCTATTCATTTGGAGACACGAGGTAAATCTGCCGGCGTTCGCAGATTCCGAGAGTCTTCTCCTATTTTTATAGAATTATTTTAGTATATTCAGAACAAATACACTATTTCTTTCAGCCCTGTATTTGTAGTATTCTTTAGTAGTTCGTGAATGTGACACTAGACTCTGGGGTAGTTCTAGATTTATTTAATTAGTTCGTGGCTCGCTTAATTTATTATTTATTTATTTTATATTTGGAATTATTTATTGAAAGCCATTAGATCGAGTTTAATTTAAAATTGTTCTTTCCGGTTTAAATGATTAATTAACGAAAATAGTTGAGCGAACTCTAACATTGGCTTGCCTAGAAAGTGTGGTGTTAGACGCCATCACGATCCTTAAGGTTGGGAAATTTGGGTCGTGACAAGTTGGTATCAGAGCACTAGTTTTCTTAGTTCTCACAATTCACGAACAAACTTGGTAGAGTCCGAAGGATCGGTACGGAGACATCTGTACTTATCTCTCAGAGGCTATGAAGTTAGGAACAATTTCACTTCTATTCTAGACTATCGTGCAAAATTCTACCATTGATGATTGAACTTGTATATTCTTGTCCTCTCATAAATCTCGACAACACGCAAATCTGGACAAGAGATGAAGCCCTAATGATAGCTACGATTAGAGGAAGAGACAGAAGCAGACCTAAGTCTAGAGCTCAAACCTCGACACCTATTGTACAATCTCAAGTGGATCTAGAAGCGTAGGTTCAAGTTCAGGCGGTACATGTTGGACTAATTCAGATTCCAGAAGGATTTCTAGTGTAACGACCCGACCGGTCATTTTAAGCTCTAGCACATCGTTCAACGGTTTAAAGTCAAGAGTAGCTTCATTTCAGGTATTTTGACTTGTGCGTATGGTCGGAATTGAAATTCGTGAAGTTCGGAGTCAAATTGATAGGAAAATTCTCATTTCGTAAGCCTTAAGTTGGGAGAATCGACTAAGACTAGAATTTGGAGTAAACGACCTTAGAATCAGGATCTGAAGGTTCCTGAAAGTTCGTATGATGATTTCAGACTTGGGCGTATGTCCGGATCAGGTTTTTGATAACTCGGGAGCGTTTCGGTGTATATTGTGGAAGTCAGTATTTTTGAAGGAATTTCCTTAGTTTGGCTTGAAGTGCATTTCAGTGATATTGATGTCCGTTTGGGATTCCGAGCCTGAAAATAGCTCCGCATGGTGATTCTGAAGTTGGGAGCGCGATCGGAAGTGAATTTGGATGTCCGTAGGTCATTTTGAAGTGATTTGACTAAAGATAGAAATTTGAAGGTTTTTGAGAAATCCGTCCGGAAGTGGAAATTTTGATATCGGGGTCGGAATGCGATTCCGGAAGTTGGAGCAGGTCCGTAATGTCAAATATGACTTGTGTGCAAAATTTGGGGTTTATCGGACGTGATTTGATAGGTTTCGGCATCGAAGTGGAAGATTAAAATTTCAAAGTTCATAAAGTTTGAGTTTGAGTGCGATTCGTGATTTTGGCGTTGTTTGTGATTTGAGGCCTCGAGCAAGTCCGTGGGATCTTATGGGACTGATTCGTGTGATTGGATGGGGTCCCAGGGTCCTCGGGTGGATTCCGGATGGTTAACAGATCAAAATTTGAAGTTAGAAGAGGAGCTGGGCTGCTACCTGCGAGGATTTGGATGCAGGTGCGGACGCCGCCGGTGCGAGAGTGGGCTGGCTTGGCTGGGATCGCAGGTGCGATGGAATTTCTGCACCTACGAAGGCACAGATGCGGACAATGAGCGCAGGTGCAAAGTTTGGCTTGAGCTGAGGAAAAGCCGCCGGTGCGGAAGTTTGGGCGCACCTGCGGAATCACAGGTGCGAGAGGTGGATCGCAGATGCGTGTCATGACCCAAAATCCATAAGGTCGTGATGTCTCCAGACATCATTGTTAGGCAAACCAAATCATTAATTAATTGAAATAACTTTTCGGTTTTAACATTTATGAAAGCATTTCCTTTCACTTTATTACATATTAACCAAATAAAAATCTGTTAGTTAAAAATAATTGTTTGAATACTACACTTTAACAAATATAACCCAACACATCCCAGAACCCGGTGTCACAAGTACATGAGCAATTTCTAAGAATATATACAATCATCACAATGCTTGTTCGAAATACAAATTGGACAAGAAAATTTAAAATACAAATAAACACAGTACGAGGGAGACTCTGTCAGCCGCGGATCGCCTTCGGATGATGCACCTCGCCTAAGTCTCTGAATCCTCCACCTTGCTATGAAAGTACCTGTGCAATAAAATGCACAACAAGTGTAGCATGAGTACAAAAACAACGTGTACTCAATAAGTCGCCCGCCTAAGCTCAGAGAGGTAGTGATGAGAGGTCGAATTAGACACTCACAAAGGGCCGTCAACTAAATTAACAACATAAAATGAACACGGTAGGCATGTAAAGGTAGCAAAGCAGCAATACATATAAGGCATTGAAATCCAAGTAAATACTGGGAATAAACAAACAGTTACCACTTCCCCATTTCCCCCCAAATATTTTAAATAACAATTTCCTCTTTATTTTCCCCCAAATATCTTGTCACTTTTAAACAAAAAAACCATGAAAACATTTAACAATTTAACATGCGCATACATGATAAGAACAACCGGCCTGAGCCGTCATAATAATCAACTCTGTGCACTGCTGAGTATCGAACGACCCGTACCAAAAGTGCACCTCTCAATAAAATACTCATGTCTATGCACTTCCGAGGATCGAACGGCCCGTACCAAAAGTGCATTTCTCAATATATAATCCTCTCTGTGCAATGCCGAGGATCGAACAGCCCGTCCCATAAGTGCACCTCTCAATATAATAATCATTTCTATGCACTGCCAAGGATCGAACGGCCCGTACCAAAAGTGCATTTTAAATCCGCCATGGCGTACGACCCACTTCCATGAGAGTAGGGGAAATAAGACTCCGCTCGCAAAATGTAAATTGCGAAGCGGTCACATGCAAACATGCACAATCAACAATCCACCCCGAGAACATAAATACTCAAGTAAATGACAGATCTCTCCTTTAAAAGGACCATAAAATAGTGTTTAAAATCCTTTTTTGAAATTCACTCGCCAAGTTTTTATAACGTTTAATAACACAACCTTATTCGGAAATACAATTGCCCACGAAGGAAATAAATTTTCTTTTTAGATGATTTAGAAAATAAACTCTAATCTTCCTTAGTCATTAAATTACAATTCAATTATATTAGCTGTCTAATATCACAGACAAGATCACAGGTACAACAGGTAAGGCATGCTAGTGGGTCCTAGGCTACCCGGACATGGCATAATAGTAGCTACGCACGGACTCCTGTCACCTCGTGCGTACGTAGCCCCGGAAAATAATAGCATATACTTAATTAATTCACCTAGGGGGACAATTCCCCCTCACAAAGTTAGAAAGGAGACTTACCTCGCTCCGAGATTCCATAACCGATCTTCAAGCCCTTCCGGCGACTCAAATTGTTTCACAACGCTCCGAAACTACCACATAACGGCAAAGCAATGAAAATTCATCCTAATACTCACAACAAATTCAAATTATATACTTTCTCAACCCCGCTCAGTGAAATGACCAAAATACCCTCGGGCCCATTTGCCCCGAATCCAAAATTTCTCGAAGATATATTCTACCAGTAACCTTACTAACTCAAATATACAATTTACTCAAATATTCATGCTCAATTCGTGGCTAAAAATTCAATTTTAATTTTCTAGGTTTCTTCAATAATTTCTCAAATTCCTACCAATTTCCATGCCTAATCCATGCATATAATCTTGTATTTAACTTAGAAGCATGAAGTAGTTACTTACCTTGATATTGCATGAAGGAATCCTCTCTTTGAAGCCTCCCAAGATCGCCTAAGACAAAGAAGAAATGTGACGACCCAAAGGGTCATCCCCTATTTTCTCACCCATTTCATGCTTCCGAGGCCTTGAAAACCTCATTTGTATTTGCCTCGATTAGTGTGCGCAGTCCGGGCACGTAGCCAGACAGCTTAAATATGAGATTCTGTGAAAAATGCTAAGATTTGATATTAAAAATGAATAACTTTGACTTCGGTCAACATTTTGTGTAAACGGGCGCAGACCCATGATTTAACGGTCCCGGAGGGTCCGTAGAGAAATATGGGACTTGTGTGTATGCCCGAAATCAAATTCCGAGGTCCCAAGCCCGAGAAATGAATTTTTGAGTAAAATTGTTTTCTGAAAATATTTAAGGAATTTGAAAGTGAAGTCTGATTAGAAAGTGATGGTATCGGGCCCGTATTTTGGTTCCGGCGCCCGGTACTGGTCTTATATATGGTTTAAGTCCTTTTTGTAAAGTTTGGTTGAAAACGGATTTCGTTTGACGTGTTTCAGACTTAAAATGGAAAATTTGATGTTTTATGAAATTTGATAGAATTCATGGATTTTGAGACTTAATTCGATGTATATGATATTATTTTGGCGATTTGATCGCACGGATAAGTTCATGGGATGTTTTTGAGGTAGTGTGTATATTTGGTTTGGAGCCCCGAGGGCTCGGGTGAGTTTTGGATAGGCCACAGACTTCATTTTTTGGACTTTGAAATCTGCTGGTATGGCTGTTCTGCAGGCCTTCGCAATTGCGACCAAGGCCATCGCAAATGCGAAGGCATTGCTGGGCAGGCATGATCGCAATTGCGACCAATTCCATCGCAAATGCGAACAAATTGCTCGCAAATGCGAAGCCTCCCTTTCTGCTCAGCGTTCGCAAATGCGAACTGTACTTTGCAATTTCCAGGCCAGGGGTATTCGCAATTGCGAACCCCTGTTCGCATTTGCGAAGCCAACCAGTGGCCTACAAGGCACTTAAACCGAATTTTTGACTCCATTTTCATATTTTCTCAAACTCAAACTCACTTGGGCGATTTTTCCAAGAACAAGACTTCTTCCAAATCAATTGTAAATTGGTTTTTACTCAATTCTTTCAATCATTAACATCATTTAACATTTTTTCAACTTAAAATCAAAGATTTCCATGGGTGAAATTGGGTGTTTTGGGTAGAACTTAGGTTTTTTCTAAAAATCTGGGTTTGAGTGGGTGATTGACCTCCGATTAGAGAGAGATTTATATGGCTGGACTCGTGAGAGTACGAGGGTTCTGAAAATGTAAAATTTATCCGATTCCGAGATGCTGGCCTGAGGGGCTTTTTGGTCATTTCACCTAATTTCGCGCCGTAACCTTGAATTTAATAGTAGAATCAATTGCATGAGATTTTATTTATGATATGAAATTTATTTGAATAGATTTGGGCTATTTGGTGTCGGATACTCGTGGCAAACGTATGATTTCAAGTTGATTTTGAGCCGGTTCGAGGTAAGTGGCTTGTCTAACTTTGTGTGGGGGACGTTTCCCCTTAGGATGAGATGTTTGGTAATTAAATGCCTTGTATGGGAGGTGACAAGCGCGTACTTGTGCTAATTGTTGTAAACCCGGTTTTACTTTAAATATTTAGACTGAGTTCCTTTCTTACCTGTTTTATTCTAGTTGCAATCATAGTCTATGTTAGCTTAGGAGGGCATGCCTAGCTGCCCCAAATTACCTGTTTTCTTAAATTGCTTTAAATTGTACTACGTGAAGTATGTTGGGCTAGAGTTACTTGTTGCCTTGTATTTTTTCTCTTTAAATCTGAATCCTTCTTGTTGTAGCTGCATATTTACTTTGGAACTACGGGACGGTATCCTGGGAGACCCCCCTGCATATTTACTTTGGGACTACGGGACGGTATCCCGGGAGATCCCCCTGCATATTTACTTTGGGACTACGGGACGGTATCCCGGGAGATCCCCCTGCTTATTTACTTTTGGACTACGGGACGGTATCCCAGGAGATCCCCGTGCACACTGATATTAGGACTACGGGACGGTATCCAGGAAGATCCTTTGGATATACATATGATGGACTACGGGACGGTATCCCGGGAGATCTTTTGGATATACAGATGATGGACTACGGGACGGTATCCCGGGAGATCCTTTGGATATACATATGACGGACTACGGGACGGTATCCCGGGAGATCCTTCGGATATACATATGATGGACTACAGGACGGTATCCCGGGAGATCCTTCGGATATACATATGATGGACTACGGGACGGTATCCTGGGAGATCCTTCGGATATACATATGATGGACTACGTGACAGTATCCCGGTTGGATATACATATGATGGACTACGGGACGGTATCCCTGGAGATCCACTGGTCATTTGAGAAAAGGACTACAGGACGGTATCCCGGGAGATCCTCAGTGTTACCATTGTTATTATGCTGTACATATTCCGGGTTTACTTTATTCTTGTGTTTAGTTATTGCCTTGTTTGACCTGACTTATTTCAGTATTGTACTCATTATTACCGCCTGTTTTCATACTGTAAATTCCTATTATATTGTTTGACCTCAGTAGGGCCCTGACCGTCACTACCCGACCGAGGTTAGGCTTGGCACTTACTGAGTATCGCTGTGGTGTACTCATGCCCTTTCCTGCGCATGTTTTTCATGTGCAGATCCAGGTACCTCCACTCAGGTGCACTATCCCCGAGGTTGAGAGATACAACAGAGACTTCGAAGTACATCTGCCGCGTCCCCAGACTAGGAGTCTCTATCTTATTCCAGCTTTTTGTGAAAAGTTTATCCTTCCTTACCTGTTTGCTTAAATTGCTTTAAATTGTACTACGTGAAGTATGTTGGGCTAGAGTTACTTGTTTCCTTGTATTTTTGCACTTTAATCTGAATGTCTTCTTGTTGTGGCTGCATATTTACTTTGGGACTACGAGACGGTATCCCGGGAGATCCCCCTGCTTATTTGCTTTGGGACTACGGGGCGGTATCCCGGGAGATGCCCCTGCACACTGATATTAGGACTACGGGACGGTATCCAGGAAGATCCTTTGGATATACATATGATGGACTACGGGACGGTATCCCGGGAGATCTTTCGGATATACAGATGATGGACTACGGGACGGTATCCCGGGAGATCCTTTGGATATACATATGACAGACTACGGGACGGTATCCCGGGAGATCATTCGGATATGCATATGATGGACTACGGGACGTTATCCCGGGAGATCCTTCAGATATATATATGATGGACTACGGGACGGTATCCCTGGAGATCCTTTGGATATACATATGATGGACTATGGGACGGTATCCCGGGAGATCCACTGAACATTTGAGAAAAGGACTACAGGGCGGTATCCTAGGAGATCCTCATTGTTACCATTGTTATTATGCTATACATATTCCGGGTTTACACTATTCTTGTGTTTAGTTATTGCCTTGTTGACATGTCTTATTTCACTGTTGTACTCATTATTACCGCCTGTTTTCATATTGTAAATTCCTATTATATTGTTTGACCTCAGTAGGGCCCTGACCTTCCTCGTCACTACCCGACCGAGGTTAGGCTTGGCACTTACTGAGTATCGCTGTGGTGTACTCATGCCCTTTCCTGCACACGTTTTTCAACTGCAGATCTAGGTACCTCCACTCAAGCGCACTATCCCCGAGGTTGAGAGATACAATAGAGACTTCGAGGTACATCTGCCGCGTCCGCATACCAGGAGTCTCTATCTTATTCCAGCTTTTTGTGAAAAGTTTATCCTTCCTTACAGTTGTATAGATATTCTGGAGTTAGAGCAATGTATTAGATTCTGTTAGTTTGTGGTTCCCGTGAGTTTCCGGGTTTTGGGGTGATGTTGTAGATTTCCATATTGTTTTGAGTTGTATATGCCAAGTGGCGTTTATATACAGTCTTTCTCTTAGAGTGTTCAGCTTTCTTTTATTTACTTATTTCGCAATTATGTTGTTATTCCGTATTGATAGGCTTACCTAGTCATAGGGACTAGGTGCCATCACGACAAGTTCACGGAGGGCGAACTGGGGTCGTGACAAGAAATGAAGAAAATGAACCAAGAATCTGTTTTAAAACATTCTGCCCAGGCCGATTTCCGCACCTGCGGTCCCCTTATCGCACCTGCGCTTTGGCAGGTGCGCCCAAATCTCCTGCACCTTCGGCCTCCTTGGCTCCAGCCTAATATCGCACCTGCGGTGCCCTTAGCCGCACCTGTGGCCAAATCCTCGCAGGTACGGTCACACCAGATGACAACAACCTTCAGCTTTCTTCAACTTCAAATATTGATCCGTTAACCACCCGGAATCCACCCGAGGCCCTCGCTGATTGGTACGGAGACGTCTGTACTTATCTGCGAGTGGCTATGTAACTGTTTAGGAAAAATCTTCACTTCATTGAATTCCTTGTCGTGCAATATCTTTTGCCATCAATTCTAAACCTCTGTTTTCTATTCTCTCACAGATGGTGAGGACACGTGCTACTCGGGACGATCAAGCACCCGTGCCCCCTACAACAGCCGCCAGAGGCCGGGGCCGGGATAGAGGCCGAGGACGCGCACGTGGTGCAACAAGAACACCTGTGCGAGCTGCTGCCGACGTACCACCAACAGATCCAGCCGAGATTCAGACACCTCCCACGCCTACTGCCACTACTACTCCAGCTCTTCAGGAGATATTAGCTCAGTTTATGTCCATGTACACCACTCTGGCTCAGGTAGGGTTGCTTCCCCTTGCTGCAGCCACATCTCAGGTCGGGGGAGGAGCACAGACTCCCACTGCCTGCACTCCTGAGCAGCGAGTGCATGTGGAGCAGGTCCCAGAGATCATTCCTGTACCGCCTGTAGTGCCAGCTCAGCCCGAGGATGGGTCAGCTGCTTCAGAGGACGAGCAACGGAGACTTGAGAGGTTCAAGAAGTATGACCCTCCTGTATTCAACGGACTAATATCAGATGATTCCTTGGGATTTATAGAGGAGTGTCACCATATTCTTCGCACTATGGGCATAGCCGGATCTATTGGTGTTTCCTTTACTACCTTCCAGCTTCGCAGGGCTACCTATGATTGGTGGCGCACCTATGAGTTAGACAGTCCAGAAGAGGCTGCTTCACTGACCTGGACCCAGTTCTCAGATATGTTCCTGAGAGAGTTTGTGCCTCAGAGCCTTAGGGACGCATGGCGCGCAGAGTTTGAGCATTTGTGCCAGGGTGCTATGACAATTTCAGAGTATGCTATCCGTTACACCAGATTGACTAGGCATGCACCCGTTTTGGTTACTACTGTACACGAGAGGGTTCGCCGGTTCATTGAGGGTCTTATCCCACCCATCAGATCTAGGATGGCTTGAGAGTTGGATATGGACATTCCTTATCAACTGGTAGTGAGCATTGCTAGGAGGATCGAGGGTATACTCACTTGGGAGCGAGAGGAGCGAGAGGCCAAGAGGTCTCGAGAGTCGGGCCACTACTCTGGTGCCCGTACCGCAGCAGTAAGTCGTCATGGTAGGGGTTATATGGTCCGCCAATTCATTCAGCTCTTCCAGCAGCTAGCGGTACCCCAGCTCCACCCAGGCCTCAAGAGCCTTACTATGCACCTCCAGTTTCTAGCGCGCCTCCTGCGCGAGGTGCTTTCAGAAGTCAGTCTAGTAGACCTGGCCCTAGCTAGTCATAGCCACCACGTCCTCCCAGAGCTTGTTTTGAGTGTGGCGGTACACGCCATGTGGTTAGGGACTGCACCAGACTTGGTAGGGGTACATCTTCACAGACTTTTCAGCCACAGCGTGCTCAGCAGAGTTCTCAGGCCATGATCACAGCTCCAGCTGCTACCCCATTTGCCCAGCCAGCTAGGGGCGGAGGTCGGGGAGGTAGAGTTCGCCCTCAAGGGGGAGGCCAGGCCAGATATTATGCTATTCCTGCTCGTACCGAGGCTGTTGCCTCCGATTCTGTCATCACAGGTATTATACTGGTTTGTCACAGAGATGCATCGGTTCTATTCGATCCAGGATCCACGTACTCTAATGTGTCTTCTTATTTTTCTCCGTATTTGGGTATAGCCCGAGATTCTTTGGGTTCTCCTGTTTATGTTTCTACTCTTGTGGGAGATTCTCTTGTTGTGAACCACGTTTATTGGTCGTGTTTGGTTACTATTCGTTGTTTTGAGACCAGTGCGGATTTATTGTTACTCGATATGGTGGATTTCGATATTATCTTGGGCATGGACTGGTTGTCACCCCATTATGCTATTCTTGATTGTCACACTAAGACCGTGACGCTGTCTATGCCAGGTATTACGCGTGTTGAGTGGAGTGGTACTTTATATCACACTCCCAGTGGAGTTATCTCTTTTCTTAGAGCTCAGCGTATGGTTGAGAACGGGTGTGCTGCGTATTTGGATTATATGAGAGATGTCAGTGTTGATACCCCTTTTGTTGATTCAGTTCCAGTTGTACGGGATTATCCCGATGTGATTCCAGCTGATCTTCCGTGCATGCCGCCTGATAGAGACATTGATTTTGGCATTGATTTGTTGCCGGGCACTCAGCCCATTTCCATTCCTCCTTACCGTATGGCTCCTCTTGAGTTGAAAGAGTTGAAGGATCAGCTACAAGAATTTCTTGATAAGGGTTTTATTCGACCCAGTGTTTCACCTTGGGGTGCTCCTGTCTTATTTGTGAAAAAGAAAGATGGTTCTATGCGCATGTGTATTGATTATCGCTAGTTGAACAGGGTTACAGTAAAGAACCGTTATCCCTTGCCTCGTATTGATGAATTATTTGACCAGCTTCAGGGCGCACATGTATTTTCTAAGATTGATTTGCGCTCAGGTTACCATCAGTTGAAGATTCGGGAGCCGGATATCCCGAAGACTGCTTTCAGGACTCGGTATGGCCATTATGAGTTTCTAGCTATGTCATTCGGGCTGACTAATGCTCCCGCAACATTCATGCATTTGATGCATAGTGTGTTCAGGCCATATCTTGACTCGTTCGTCATTGTTTTCATAGATGATATTCTTGTTTACTCCCGGAGTAGGGAAGATCATGAGCAACATCTGAGGTCAGTGCTTCAGACCTTGAGAGAGAAGAAATTGTATGCTAAGTTCTCAAAATGTGAATTTTGGTTGAGTTCTGTGGCATTGTTAGGCCACGTGGTATTGAGTGAGGGCATTCGAGTGGATCCGAAGAAGGTAGACGCCGTGCAGAGTTGGCCCAGGCCGTCCTCAGTTTCAGAGATTCACAGTTTCCTTGGCTTGGAGGGTTACTGCCGCCGTTTTGTGGAGGGATTTTCATCGATTGCAGCTCCTATAACTAGATTGACCCAGAAGGGTTCTCCGTTTCAGTGGACAGAGGAGTGTGAGGCAAGCTTTCAGAAGCTCAAGACAGCTTAACTACAACCGCAATCTTAATATTGCCTACTGGTTTGGGGTCTTATACAGTTTATTGTGATGCCTCGCGAGTTGGCCTTGGAGCGGTGTTGATGCAGGACGGTAGGGTGACTGCCTACGCGTCCAGACAGTTGAAGATACATGAGAAGAATTACCCTGTCCATGACCTTGAGTTAGCTGCCATTGTTCATGCCTTGAAGATCTGGCGTCATTATTTGTACGGTGTGCCTTGTGAGATTTATACTGACCGCCGGAGTTTGCAACACATATTCAGGCAGAAGGATCTAAATTTGCACCAGCGTAGATGGTTAGAGTTGCTAAAGGACTATGACATCACTATATTATACCACCCGGGGAAGGCCAATGTGGTGGCCGACGCCTTGAGTCGCGGGGCGGAGAGTTTGGGAGTTTGACATACCTTCATGCAGCTGAGAGGCCTTAGCCTTAGATGTTGAGTCCTTAGCCAGTCAGTTCGTGAGATTGGATCTTTCTGAGCCTTGTCGGGTATTGGCTTGTGTGGTTTCTCGGTCTTCCTTATTCGACCGTATCAGGGAGCGACAGTATGATGATCCTCATTTACTTGTACTCAGGGACACGGTCTAGCACGGTGATGCCAGAGATGTGACCATTGGAGATGACGGGGTATTAAGGATGCATGGCCGGATTTGTGTGCCCAATGTTGATGGGCTTCAGGAGTTGATTTTGGCAGAGGCCCATAGTTCGCGGTATTCCATCCATCCGGGTACTGTGAAGATGTATCAGGATTTGAGGCAGCACTTGGTGGCGAAGGATGAAGAAGGATATAGCAGAGTTTGTAGCCAAGTGCCTTAATTGTCAGTAGGTCAAATGTGAGCATCAGAGACCGGGAGGGTTACTTCAGCAGATTGAGATCCCAGAGTGGAAGTGGGAGCGGATCACCACGGACTTTGTGTTGGACTTCCTCGGACTTTAAGTAAGCATGATGCTATTTGGGTGATTGTTGATCGGCTGACCAAATCAGCCCATTTCATTCCGGTACTGACTACTTATTCATCGGAGTGGTTGGCAGAGATATATATTCGGGAGATCATTTTTCTGCATGGTATTCCAGTTTCTATTATTTCAGACAGAGGTACTCAGTTCACCTCACGGTTCTGGAGAGTCGTTCAGCAGGAGTTAGGTACCAGGGTGGAGTTGAGCAAAACATTTCACCCCTAGACGGACGGACAGTCCGAGCGCACTATTCAGAGTCTTGCGGATATGCTCCGTGCGTGTGTGATTGAGTTTGGAGGGTCATGGGATCAATTCTTTCCATTGGAAGAGTTTGCTTACAACAATAGTTATCAATCCGGCATTCAGATGGCGCCGTATAAGGCTTTATATGGTAGGAGGTGCAGATCTCCAGTGGGTTGGTTCGAGCCGAGTGAGGCCAGGCTACTGGGCACAGAGTTGGTTCAGGATGCATTGGAGAAGGTCAAGGTGATTCAGGATAGACTCCGTACAGCCCAGTCCAGACAGAAGAGTTACGTGGACCGAAAGGTTCGTGATGTTTCATATATGGTCGGAGAGTGGGTTCTGCTTCGAGTTTCGCCTATGAAGGGTATTATGAGATTTGGGAAGAAAGGGAAGTTGAGTCCGAGGTTTATTGGCCCTTTCGAGTTATTGAGGCGTGTTGGGGAGGTTGCTTATGAGCTTGCCTTACCTCCTAGCTTGGCAGGAGTTTATCCGGTATTTCATGTTTCGATGCTCCGGAGGTATCACGGTGACCCGTCGCACGTGTTGGATTTCAGTCCAGTCTAGTTGGACAAGGACTTATCTTATGAGGAGGAGCCGGTAGCTATTCTAGACCGGCAGGTTCGGCAGTTGAGAGACAAGAGTTTCCCTTCTGTTCGTGTTCAGTGGAGAGGTCAGCCTCCTGAGACATCGACCTGGGAGTCCGAGTTCGATATGCACAACCGTTATCCTCATCTATTCCCCGACTCAGGTACTTCCTTCTTCTGTCCGTTCGAGGACGAATGGTTGTTTTAGAGGAGGAGAATGTGACGACCCAAAGGGTCATCCCCTATTTTCTCACCCATTCCGTGCTTCCGAGGCCTTGAAAACCTCATTTCTATTTGCCTCGATTAGTGTGCACAGTCCGGGCGCGTAACCGGACAGCTTAAATATGAGATTCTATGAAAAAATGCTAAGATTTGATATTAAAAATGAATAACTTTGAATTTGGTCAACATTTTGGGTAAACGGTCCCGGACCCGTGATTTGACGGTCCGTAGAAAAATATGGGAGTTGTGCGTATGCCCGGAATCGAATTCCGAGGTCCCAAGCCCGAGAAATGAATTTTTGAGTAAAATTGTTTTATGAAAATATTTAAGGAATTTGAAAGTGAAATCTGATTAGAAAGTGATGGTATTGTGCCCGTATTTTGGTTCCGGCGCCCGGTACATGTCTTATATATGGTTTAAGTCCTTTCTGTAAAGTTTGGTTGAAAACGGATTTCGTTTGACGTGTTTCAGACTTAAAATGAAAAATTTGATGTTTTATGAAATTTGATAGAATTCATGGATTTTGAGACTTAATTCGATGTATATGATGTTATTTTGGCGATTTGATCGCACAGATAAGTTCATGGGATGTTTTTGAGGTAGTGTGTATATTTGGTTAGGAGCCCCGAGGACTCGGGTGAGTTTTGGATAGGCCACGAACTTTATTTTTTGGACTTGGAAATCTGTTGGTGTGGCTGTTCTGCAGGCCTTCGCAATTGCGACCAAGGCCATCGCAAATGCGAAGGCATTGCTGGGCAGGCATGATCGCAATTGCGACCAATTCCATCACAAATGAGAAGGTATGCCTAGGCAGGCATGTTCGCAAATACGAACAAATTGCTCGCAAATGCGAAGCCTCCCTTTGCTCAGCGTTCGCAAATGCGAAATGTACTTCGCAATTTCCAGGCCAGGCCAACCAATGGCCTGCAAGGCACTTAAACCGAATTTTTGACTCCATTTTCATATTTTATCAAACTCAAACTCACTTGGGCAATTTTTCCAAGAACAAGAATTCTTCCAAATCAATTGTAAGTTGGTTTTTACTCAATTCTTTCAATCATTAGCATCATTTAACATGTTTTCAACTTAAAATCAAAGATTTCCATGGGTGAAATTGGGTGTTTTGGGTAGAACTTAGGTTTTTTCTAAAAATCGGGGTTTGAGTGGGTGATTGACCTCCGATTAGAGAGAGTTTTATATGGATGGACTCGTGAGAGTACGAGGGTTCTGAAAATATAAAATTTATCCGATTCCGAGATGCTGGCCTGAGGGGCATTTTGGTCATTTCACCTAATTTCGCGCCGCCTTAAATTTAATAGTAGAATCAATTGCATGAGATGTTATTTATGATATGAAATTTATTTGAATAGATTTGGGCTATTTGGAGTCAGATACTCGTGGAAACGTGTGATTTTAAGTTGATTTTGTGCCGGTTCGAGTTAAGTGGCTTGTCTAACTTTGTGTGGGGGACCTTTTCCCTTAGGATGAGATGTTTGGTAATTGAATGCCTTGTACGTGAGGTGAAGAGCGCGTACTTGTGCTAATTGTTGTAAATCCAGTTTTACTTTAAATATTTAGACTGATTTCCTTTCTTACCTGTTTTATTCTAGTTGCAATCATAATCTATGTTAGCTTAGGAGGGCATGCCTAGCTGCCCCAAATTACCTGTTTGCTTAAATTGCTTTAAATTGTACTACGTGAAGTATGTTGAGCTAGAGTTACTTGTTGCCTTATATTTTTGCACTTTAAATTTGAATATCTTCTTGTTGTGGCTGCATATTTACTTTGGGACTACGGGACGACATCTCGGGAGATCCCCCGGCATATTTACTTTGGGACTACGGGACGGTATCCCGGGAGGTCCCCCAGCATATTTACTTTGGGACTACGGGACGGTATCCCGGGAGATCCCCCTGCTTATTTACTTTGGGACTATGGGACGGTATCCCGGGAGATCCCCCTGCACACTGATATTAGGATTACGGGACGATATCCCGGAAGATCCTTTGGATATACATATGATGGACTACGGGATGGTATCCCGGGAGATCCTTTGGATATACATATGATGGACTACGGGACGGTATCCCGGGAGATCCTTCGGATATACATATGATGGACTACGGGACGGTATCCCGGGAGATCCTTTGGATACACAGATGATGGACTACGAGACGGTATCCCGGGAGATCCACTGGACATTTGAGAAAAGGACTACAGGACGGTATCCTGGGAGATCCTCATTGTTACCATTGTTATTATGTTGTACATATTCCGGGTTTACTCTATTCTTGTGTTTAGTTATTGCCTTGTTTGACCTGTCTTATTTCACTGCTGTACTCATTATTACCGCCTGTTTTCATACTGTAAATTCCTATTATATTGTTTGACCTCAGTAGGGCCCTGACCTTCCTCGTCACTACCCGACCGAGGTTAGGCTTGGCACTTGCTGAGTATCGCTGTGGTGTACTCATGCCCTTTCCTGCGCATGTTTTTCATGTGCAGATCCAGGTACCTCTACTCAGGCGCACTATCCCCATGGTTGAGAGATACGACAGAGACTTCGAGGTACATCTGCCGCGTTCGCTGACCAGGAGTCTCTATCTTATTTCAGCTTTTTGTGAAAAGTTTATCCTTCCTTAGAGTTGTATAGATATTCTTTAGTTAGAGCAATGTATTAGATTCTGTTAGCCTGTGGTTCCCGTGAGTTTCCGGGTTTTGGGGTGATGTTGTAGATTTCCATATTGTTTTGAGTTGTATATGCCAAGTGGCGTTTATATACAGTCTTTATTTTAGAGTGTTCAACTTTCTTTTATTCACTTGTTCTGCAATTATGTTGTTATTCCGCATTGATAGGCTTACCTAGTAATAGGGACTAGGTGCCGTCACGACATGTTCATGGAGGGCGAATTGGGGTCGTGACAAGAAATGAAGAAAATGAACCAAGAATCTTTGCTTTAAAACATTCTGCCCAGGCCGATTTCCGCACCTGCGGTCCCCTTATCGCACGTGCGCTTTGGCAGGTGCGCCCAAATCTCCCGCACCTTTGGCCTCCTTGGCTCCAGCCCAATATCGCACCTGCGGTGCCCTTAGCCGCACTTACGGCCAAATTCTTGCAGGTGTGGTCACACCAGATGACAGCAACCTTCAGCTTTCTTCAACTTCAAATATTGATCCGTTAACCACCCGGAATCCACCCGAGGCCCTCGATACCCCGTCCAATTATACCAACCTGCTCCAAAACGTAATGCGGACTTCCTCGAGGCCTCAAATCACAAGAAATAACTTTGAAACCGCTAATCACACCCAATTCCCAACTTTATGAATTTAGAAATTGCCAACTTCTACATCCGATGCCGAAACCTATCAAATCACGTCCGATTAACCCCAAATTTGCACATAAGTCATATTCGACATTATGAACCTGTTCCAACTTTCGAATTGCATTCCGGCCTTGATATCAAAACTTCCACTTCTGGTCGGATTTCTCAAAAACCTTTAAATTTCTATCTTTAGCCAAATGACTCCAAAATGACCTACAGATATCCAAATTCACTTCCGATCGCGCTCCCAACTCTAGAATCACTATACGAAGCTATTCCCAAACTCGGAATCCCAAACGGACATCAACATCACTGAAATGCGTTTCAAACCAAACTTAGGAAATTCCTTAAAAAATGCTGACTTCCACAATATACGCTGAAACGCTCCCGGGTTATCCAAAACCCGATCCGGACATACGGCCAAGTCCGAGATCATCATACGAACCTGCTGGAACCTTCAAATTCTAATTCGGAGGTCGTTTACTTAAAATTCCTATCTTAGTTGATTCTTCCAACTTAAGGCTTCTGAAATGAGAATTTTCTTTCCAAATCAACTCTAAACTTCCCGAAATTCAACTCTGACCATGCCCACGGGTCATAATACCTGAATCGAAGCTGCTCACGGCCTCAAACCGCGGAATGACGCGCTAGAGCTCAAAACAACCGGTTGGGTCGTTACATTCTCCCCCACTTAAACCGACGTTCGTCCTCGAACGTGCTAAGAACTGCTCTGGAGTTATCAGAAATCACTGTTTAACACCTCGAGCACCTGCCCGTGCTACCACCACCCATTTGAGTACATTAACTTAATCAAATCTGAAGATTCTTCTTTTATCCATATAATAAGCTCAGAACCTAGTTCCAACACTTGAATTTTTTTTTGGCCAGGCCTACTTCCAACATATAAACACTGTATCAACTACCACACGATATACCAGAACATGACCGCATACCTTTTCCGAATCAGCACCATGCACCACATAACTCATCATCTGACCACAATGACACTCCCTGAACCTTAATAGCCAAAATTTCACGAATCTGGTGCTCTCGATGCACCTCATAACAAATATACATACATCCTGCTATAATTCTGACGATACCACCACAACGGAGGAAATGTGCAGAAATTCATACCCAACTGCAGAGTTGACAAATCCTTGAATACCTCATCTTGAGTAGAATCATCACTTCATTATGAACCTGAATAATGGTATTTGCTCTTTAATATACACTTCACATAACCTTATCGTACTGATCCTTGATCCGATAATCTCGTCTTACCCAGTAGGAATTGCTTAGACAACAAGTCACCCCAAACATGACCAACAACTTCACATGATACCACATCGCGCCAATAGGACATAACTCGAACATGATAAATGAGAAATGACTCAGGAAGGGACTATTTAACTCAAGCAACTGATATGAACTTTTCTCAGAAAACAGGAAGTAAAACATAAGAAAAATAAATATATATTAAACCTTCTCATCATCACACTGTTGCGGCGTGCAACCTGATCCAAATAACATACCCGTGGCGGCGTGCCACCCGATCCACACATAGAATTTACATAAGAAGATATAAATACGGAGCTGATTTGATCACTATTACAAATTACTGAATATCGATCATAAGCACACTAAGTGCATAATACCCTCCTGGGGAGACTGATAAAGCCGTATGCAACAAAACTCAAACACAACTGAGGTGCGATATATATATATACACTCTGGATCTCAAGAGCTATCTTGCTCACATAACATCCCCACTACGCGGGACCTCAACACATAGGAAATTATCAAGACGTTTCACAACTCACACGGCACAATCACAATAACACATGAATTTCACGAAGACGGAACAACATCCGCTATTCTAATATCTTTCCATGAGAAGCGCTCTACTGAAATGAACATGCATGGCTCATACGGAGCCCATAATCATATTTAAATCCATCCACAAACATCAAGCCACCTTGCTCGCACCAAACTAAGATAATAGCTTTTACCTGGGTCCATATTAACCCACTTTATCTCATAATACACAAGAACAATCATCATCACCGGGACAAACACTCCATAATCCATAATCAACTGAACCGAACGCCCTCCAGGCATAAATTCTCTAATAAAAAATATTGCACTTCTTTATACTCAGTCCAAATCTTCAATCCATCAAGTGACTACATGTCACACTTTATACAATCTTTTCGCGGTCATGCTTCCACGACCTTCCACACAAGGTAGCAAGTATGCACATCCACCACTGGCCATACTATGCTATAAGACAAATCAAGAACCTATAACCAGGGTATAAAGCCTCTTCCACCGAATATCAATCTCAGGTGAAACTGAAGATAACACCAGCTTATTCTGAACTTTCAAATCATTTTTTCTTGCTCTTCTGAGCTCATGACATCCTTATTAACACCAAACCGCAATCTCGATTCTTACTCCCAGTTACAGACTGCTTACCGCCCCTAACATGCCTATATGAGGTAGCGCAAGAATTTCCATCATAACTTTTGAACCACCAATAGGACGAACACTTCATCATATAAAAACCTTTTTACTTAATTCAATTCAAGAGAACCATCACAACACACGAGTGAATTCCTACAATCACTCAACATGCAAATCCTTAAGTAGTAGTCTATACCACCATAACCCTTATGGGATCCGCCTACGCCTGACATGCCATAGCATTCAAATGCTCCCACATGAAATCCGTTACGACGGCCGACAAGCCCCACACACACCGGCACAAACCACATGCATAACTTAATCACATCAAAGGAACTGATCACTGCCGCAATGTGCCATTTCAACCATGGCTAATCAATTTATTTTCTTTTAATCATCTTCAATTTGCCTCAGGAATAATAGCAACTTCCTTCAACTCATGCGAACTCAACCGTCACCCATCCCGAGTGACATTGATTCAAGAGACTATGCTGCCTAAATCCCGCAACCCGTGTCATACCTTCATGATAATCTTTCTACAATCCGAAGTTCATTTCTCTCACTCCTCCAATACTATCTTGCATGCTGAAACATATCATGGAACATTCAGACCATCCTCATTTTCCTCAAAAATTACTCTGCAAAAGTTCGATTCTCGATCATACTGCTGTCTGAAACCCTTAAACGCCAAATTCTTGACTTTTGAACTGACTGGGACCGCTATTGAGAGTCACCCACTATGACTGGGCCCCAAATACAATCCACTCCAAGGCTCTCCTAGCACATGAACACCCCTTTCAATGAAACACGTGACTAAGTCACTATCCTTGCAACTCGCCCATGCCTTAAGCATAAATTCTGAATCTTCCCAAGCCTAACCCTGGCCCGACAGGGCCAACTTTTATACATATTCATCCAATCCCACGTACAATCACCATTTTACTCCTTTCCCTTAGCTGAAATAACTTGCCAATACGCCGACAATCCGCAACCCTATGAGAAGACAACCCTACAACCCAACTGTAGATGGTGGGACTCCCCCACTTAGCCTGAAGCTACTCCTTGCACCACTCTGGACCTTGCCGAGATCCTTTTTCCTTTGATAACACGATCTTGCTCAACCAATCCGTCCAAATTCTTCCGAATTCTCTTGCTAGAACTACCTAAGTACTCAAACTCTCTAGCATCATTCACACATTCTGCCTCCTACCGATTAGCCACTATAACCTCTCATAGGGACCTGCCAACCATGCCACCGCTAACCTATTCACAGGAGATAACCCACCTGTAGAAATCTCCAATTGACACCTTCCAATGAAGCCGTACCGCACACCCCCTATAACATCAGTATCCCATCCTAAGCCCTGCTTCATTTGCCCACTTTGCTAGTCCGTCCGCTCCTCATGGACATCCATTAAATGCGCAACAATATCTTTAAATTCCAAGCTATGCTGCCGCTCCCCCCACTTTGTGACTGCCCGACTTCCGCTTCTTACACTTGGCCTCCTAGAAATGGAACCACCACCTAGCCTCCTTCGGGATCAATCTCTGTAGCTCTCAAACCAGCAAATCACCAGGACCTGAAGCTCTCCGAAGATCATCTTTCTCTAGCTGTCTTCATTATCAACACTTATCCTGTACTGAACCACCACACCTCGCGGTCTCTGCCCACCGCATTCTTTAATACTCCTTCTCAATACTCTAACCCTATGCAACCGAAGAAACCATAGCACCGAAAAACATAACACATTCCATTCAATCAATGACGACGACTACACGTCACATGTGCATATCCCACCTCTCTTGAAGACACCAAGTCTTACTACTTTATCAACCCCAACCGGACCTTTCATAATCCAAATGCCTCTCCTCTGCCGGAACTAAAATATCGAAATCTCAAAATCACACTCTGAGAAGACCTCCCTTCAAACCATTCATCACCCCCAAAATACGGGCAAACATTCTATCATCATATCGACATCGCGCGATAACCAATCGCAAGCATCATCACTACCTGAGCATAGCCTTAAGGCTCCCAGAAAACACAACTACTGAGCTGAAACAACATATTATTCTCTTGCAGGGCCATAACAACATCCCCAACCAATTATACATGGAAACATCTCGAATTACATCCGTAGCACCATTTAAACTCCTCAAATTCCTGATTCATAGAAAGCGCTTCGCGACGCGTAAAATTGAGTAGGAATAAACATAGGCATAAGCCTCAAAGGAATCAAATCGCACGATGAGAAAATCAAAAAGGGAAGTACTCCTAACAGCCCTGTAGCCTCTCGAAGATAAGTACAGACGTCTCCGTACCGATCCGCAAGACTCTACTAGACTCGCACATGACTCGTGAGACCTAAGGGAACCTAAAGCTCTGATACCATGTTGTCACGACCCAAAATCCATAAGGTCATGATGGCACCCGACATCAATGTCAGGCAAGCCAAATTATTAATTAATTGAAATAACTTTCCGGTTTTAACATTTATGAAAATATTTCCTTTCACTTTATTACATATTAATCAAATAAAAATCTATTAGTTAAAAACAATGGTTTGAATACTACACTTTAACAAATATAACCCAACACATCCAAGAACTCGGTGTCACAAGTACATGAGCAATTTCTAAGAATTTATACAATTATCACAAATCCTGCCCGAAATACAAATTGGTCAAGGAAGCATATATGTCGTCAAAATCATACATTAGCACAAATTGGTATTTTTCCAAAATTTCTTACATTTTTTATTAATTGGCTCAGTATTTTATTTTTCATAAATAATCATAAAATTGCATCACAAATGATTTCAAAAACCAGTCTTGATTTAATATTACTATTATGGTCCTATTGACTCCAAATCATTCATTAAATAGCCAAATTGGCACCTTTTTGGCTATAATTGCAATAAATTTGCAATTATAGCCCATGCATATAATTTTCATGTTATTTTTACCGGATATTAGTCCATTGCATTTTTAAATACTAAATAATTACTTTTAAAACATTTCCATGCATAAAATCACTTTTGTAATTAGTTAAATATTTTACAAATTAATTTTTATTCAATTACTTTGGGTATTTAAAAAAAACCTTTTTATTTTTCAATTTTAGCCTAAAATTAACCAGCTCAATACCCTTATAGTTGTAATGACCCGGCTGGTCGTTTCGTGATATTTACCCTGTTTCCCCCATTTATGCATTTGTCATATATTGTTAGCCTATTTTTGTTGTGTTGGGTCAGTTGGTTTGGGTCCGGAGTGGTTATGGTGAGAAGTGAGGCATTTAGTCTCTTAAAGTGGCCTATTAGTTAAAAAGTCAACGGAGAGTTGACTTATTGCTGAACGACCTTGGAATGCGGATTTTATGGTTCAGATAGCTTCGTTAGGTGATTTGGGACTTAGGAGTGTGTTCGGAATGAAGTGTTGATGCCCGGTGTAGAATTAATCTTGAATTGGCGAAAGTTAGTTTTTAACGATTTCCGATCGACAGTGGAAAATTGGCTATCGGGGTCGGAATGGAATCCGGAAGTTGGAGCAAGTTCGTAATGTCATTTTGGATATGTCTGCAAAATTTCAGGTCAATTGGGGGTGTTTCGGTTGGTTTCGGCGTAGTTGGCGAAATTTGGAAGTTTCAAAGTTCATAGGCTTGAATTTGATGTAATTTTGGTGTTTTCGTGTTGTTTTTGGTTTTTCGAAGGATCGACTAAGTTGGAATTATTCTAGGGGGTGTATTGGTATGTTTGGTTGGGGCCTCGAGGGGCTCGGGATTGATTTTGGATGGTTGGCGGGGTTTTGAACTTGGGAATTTGCAGCAAATAGCTGCTGGTGTATGTTTCTGGTGTTGGCTGCACCTGTGGATGGGTAGCCGCAGGTGCGATATCGCAGGTGCGAAAGTCTGTGCGCAGGTGCGAAAGGAGGCTAGGCAAGGGAAATCCGCAGGTGCGAAGAGATGGCCGCAGCTGCGAAGCCGCAGGTGCGGAGAAGTGGCCGCAGGTGCGAGAATTGGTCCATTAGTGGATTTGCGCTGGTGCGCACCTGGGACCCCAGGTGCGGGTCCACAGGTGCAACTAAGTGTCTGTAGGTGCGGAAATGCTGGGCAGAACAGTATAAAAATGGGCATCCGTGAAATTTGTTTCATTCCACCATTTTTGCATGCGGGAGGAGCACTTTTGAAGGCAAATTGAAGAGGGAATTCGTGGTTCTTGTGAAGGTAGGTTCTCGGGTTATTA
>ML377332.1:0-16573 GCA_005239525.1 Nicotiana knightiana | reverse complement strand
GGCGTTTTGGCTATAACGCCTGGGTAACGCCAGGCTTGTCCCGGATCACTCCTTTTCGACTCTTGCACGTATTTTCCGACGTTTATGCTCTCATTTAGCTCGGCTTCCATTTTCAACTCACCTGCGCATTAAATAAACTCCATTAGGCACACATGACGTGTATTTTTATCATTAAAACACCTAAAATGCATGGTATATAATGCTAAAAATCATGAATTCTAGCCACGCATCACTAACACTACTCTAAAATTACTCAAAATGGTAAAGTGTGGTTGTTCACGTGTTCCCTGATACCAAATTTAACCTAAAAATATCAAAAAGATCTATTTATACACAGCAGAAATTTCTAGACAAAAATGCCCCTACAGGGGTTTCGTGGACCGTGTAATATTAGGCGCGTCCGCGTTTGGACTCTCGCGGCCGCGCAATAACGACCACGGTCCGTGTTTTTCTTCATTTAAATCTGGACAGCGTAAAACCACCACGTCCGCGTGAGCTTCATTCGCGGCCGCGTATTTTTGACGTGGACCGCGTTCTTTTGTCAAGCTTTAATTGCACGGTCTCTGAACCTTATTTCACGCTCCCAGCATAATAGTGACCGCGTCCGCATCCGCGTAAGATTAATACGCGGCCGTGTAATTTGGACGTTGACCGTGTTCTTCCTTTTGAGTCCACTTTGCAAAGTCTATGAATCTCAGACGCTGCTGTCAGCGTAAATCCTGTCGCAGCCGCGCCAAAGGTTTTGCCTTTTGTAGCGCAGTCAGCGGTGGTGTTTTCTCTAAAATGCAGCTTCTCTGAACCTCAATATCGCGGACCGCATAACAGTATCTGCCTCAGCAGTGAACACTACACGGCCGCGCTTTTCCATCGCGGTCAGCGGTCCAGTTCAAGCCTTTGGCTTGTGCAATTTTGACTCCTTCATGGGCTTATTTTGGATTCTTTGTCTCATTTTGACCAAGCCCAGCAAGAAATCAAATTAAGTTAGTTTTCGGGAATACCTTTAGAATTTTTGACCCAAAACCTAAGCAAAAGAGAGTAAATAATCGGCTAAAATCCCTAGTTATAAGAGACATGGTAAAAGAAGGTGATATATGTATTGAGCATATTAGCACATAATCTATGTTGGCTGATCATTTGACTAAAGGTCTTAGGCCTGTAGTGTTTAATGAACATGCTAAAAACATGGGTATTTTAGAGTCTTTTGATGCGCTTTAGTCAGTGGGAGTTACTTTGTAATCGCTGACTGAGATATTGCTTTTAATAAATTCTAATTTTATGCAGGCTTGTGTTATTTTATATTTGTTATGCTTATTGACTAACATGATAATTAATTTATTTTTTATTTCCAACTAGATATTGCATAAACTCATGATATCCTTGAGTTTTGATGCTTGTTGCCTTGATTATCTCGAGTAAGGAACAAGGGAAACCTCCTGAGGTGATATGGTTATTATATCACTTGGAGGATTATTTATTTCTAAAAGGTGTGGCTATGTTCACCTTTATTAGAAAGATAATATTCTTAGCACGCATGTTTGATCCATGTTGATGGAAATTCTAGCATATGTGATCATAGATAGAATTCATACCTTGAAATTGTGTGATGCCTGCTACGATTCATTGTTAGTATTCTCCATAAGAGACTGGATGGATTGTTATATGGTTCATTCTATCTGTCACGACCCAAACCGATGGACCGTGATGAGTGTCTGAGTCCTACCTGTCGAACACCCTTAAGCATGCAACTAAGATATAAACATGAGTAATATCTTCTGACTTATGAGATAACATGTGTGAGGAAAACCTGTCCAAAATACATATAAACCTATACGTGCGGATTACAGTGTGTGAGCCGGCAAGGCCTCTAAAGACAACTATATACCCAAAACTGAAAGCCGACAAGGCCACATACTATCCAACTATACATAACTGTCTACAGACCTCTAATATAAATACAACTGTACAAAGACGGGACTGAGCCACGTCATACCTATGTATATATACAAGCATATCGTACCAAAATCAAAAGCAGCTCCGGATCGAGTGGAGCACGCCAAATTTCGTTGATCAAGGATCCTAAGAAGGGGGACTGTCGGCTTGCCTACCTACACCTGCGGGCATGAAATGCAGGCCTTGTGAAATAGGGTGTCAGTACGAAGAATGAATTGAGTATGTAAGACATGAAAATCAGTACGTAAAAGACATAGATGAAACATGGAATAAAGAAATCCATCTGTAAATCTGAATATCATTGTAAGTTCTGAAACATAATGTCATGCACGTGCATATAAATGTCATGTCATGCATAGTTATAGGTGTACATAACTTTATCAAGACACTAAGGGCATCCCATCATATCGTCTCGGCCACTGTGGGCAACATCATCAACATATACCAACTGATCAGGTGGTGGTGCGTATATAATGCCATAACCTTATTCTCATATCCCATATATATATATATATAGTATATATATATATATATATATATATATATATATATATATATATATATATAAATACGCGTATATAATTCTATATGGTCATGGGTCAATACACATGTATAAATGAATGAAATGCATGAAAAACGTGTAATAATCTCAATATTCCTTCCAGATAAACTTTTTCAACTACGTATTATTCTGAGACCCATGAACAAAAGATATAATAATATGTCACATGGGGAATCAAGAACACAGAGACCCCTAGTATTTCTATAAATAGAGTCGTTTATGAAAACCTGTGTGTTTGCTCGTTTATTCGGTATAATTTTGGATCATGTCAAAAAGAAAGAAAGGATAGCCTTAACATACCTGGGGTAGGGAAAAATTCATATGCTATTCTTGGAAAAGGTTGCACCGTACCCCTTTAGAACCACAAAATTTACACGTTATTAAGCTTCCAATAATTTTTCGTTGGATTGTTGGTTGGAAAACGTTTTGTTGAAGCTTGCTAACGTTCTGGATTTAAAATTTTTGGTTGAAAGATGTTCTGTAAAAAATGGCTAACGTTTGGGTTTTGGTTGAAGGGAGATCTTATGTAAGATTGATTATCATTCTAATGGGTTAGTCTTTAGTTAACATGGAAGATCTTTAAAAAGGAGTGAAATGTGACAATATGCCACCTAATCCAAAAATGTCTAAGAGTCATTGTTTGGAAGTGGCACATAATTCATTAATTAACTAGGTAGTGTCTTGTTACCTGATAATTAACCAATTACCCACATAATTAAGAATTATCTCAACTACTTAAAATACTACTCATTTTTAATATATTTTATACATCATACTATCATGGTCATATGGTACCTTGTATGGTACTAGCCCATAAATATTGAGTATTATCGCTTGACCCGTATTTTATCCCAAATCGGCTACCTTCAACGAAATCCGTCTTCTTTAATTCGTGTACCCTTTATCCTTCATGACACTTACTATCACTTGTTATAACTAGCATAAATACGTTAACCTCAAGATAATCTCATCCCCGAGTCTACGTCGATTAACTGAAGACAAAACTTTAACGTATCAAAACGCGAGATGTAACATCCTTCCCCCCTTAGAAACATTTTTCCTCGAATGTTTAACTCTCCGGGATCTATATAACCTTGGCAGAGACACCTTTATAACAATACTACTACCAACTCTTCCTGTAGAAGCTTAATAATTCAACATCACATAGGACCACAATCATCAATAACGACAGTGGCCTCACACGACTAGCGACAATAACTGACATCAGTCGGACCCTTTTCTGGAGGAGGAAATAAATAGGGATATCTAGACTTCATGTCTTCCTCGGCCTTCCAAGTCATTTCTTCCACATTGTTATTTCTTCAAAGTACTTTCACCGAAGCTACGTCTTTAGTTCTCAATCTCTGAACCTGTCTGTCAAATATAGAAATGGGAATTTATTTATATGATAGCTGCTATGTGACCTGAATGTCGTCAACTGACACGATTCAGGAAGGATCTCTGATACATTTACGGAGCATAGACACATGAAAGACTACATGAAAGACTGGATGTACAGACTCCAAGTTCGAAGACAAGTCTAACTCATGCTACCTGGCCTACCTTGCGTATGATCCTATATGGTCCAATGTACCGAGGGCTAAGTTTTCCTTTCTTTTCGAACCTCATGACACCTTTCATCGGAGATACCTTTAGAACTACCCAGTCGTCAACCTGAAATTCCAAGTCTCGCCGTCGATTATCCCCATAAGACTTCTGACGGTTTTGAGGTGCTAATGACCTTTCCTGTATAAGCTTAATTTTCTTGATTGCCTGTTATACCAATTCTGGTCTTACAAATGTGGTTTCCCAACATCGAACCACCCTATAGGCGATTTACACTTATGTCCGTAAAAAGCTTTGTATGGAGCTATCTAAATACTGGAATGGTAGCTATTATTATATGCGAACTCAATAAGTGACAGATGATCATCCCAGCTACGCTTGAAGTTTATCACACAAGCTCGTAACATATCCTCGTGTGTTTGAATAGTACGCTCAGCCTATCCGTCTGACTGGGATGGAATGTCGTACTAAGAATTACCTCGGTCCTCAATCCTTTTTTGGAAGGACCTCCAAAGTTAACTGTAAATCGAGCTCCTCAATCTGAGATAATAGAAACAGGGACACCATGCAGTCGTACTATCTCCTTAATATAAAGCCTTGCATAATCCTTTGCGGAATATGTAGTCCTAAAGGGCAGAAAATGGGCTGACTTTTTAAGCCTATCAACAATCACCTATATCGAATCGAACTTATGCTGGGTACGAGGCAAGCGTACGATGAAATCTATATTGATTACTTCCCATTTCCAAGTCGGAATCTCCATAGCCTACAATAATCCACCGGGTTTTTGGTGCTTAATCTTAACCTGCTGACAGTTAGGACACTGGGAAACACACTCCGCAATATCCTTTTTAATTCTGTCCAACCAATATACTTTCATGATATCATTATACATCTTTGTCATTCCATAATGGATAGAATAACGAGAATAGTGAATTTCTCCCATAATCTGTCGACGTAGCCCTGCAATATTAGGGACACTTTGTCGTCCTTGATATCTAAGGAACCTATCTTCTATAATTCCAATGGTGTCTTCTCCTTCTGAGGGGTGGTATCCCTATAATTAACTAACACGGAACCCTCGTACTGGCGTTACTTTAATTCAGTTACTAAAGAGGATGTTGTCGTATCCTGAATAGTAATTCCAATATCGCCTGAGTCCAGTAACCGAACTCCAAGACTATCTAGCTGATGAATCTCATGGGCTATTCTCCTTTTTTTCTTTTTTTTTATTATGGTTGTACCAATAGATCTACGGCTAAGGGCGTCGGCTACTACGTTCGCCTTCCCCAGATGGTATAAATTATCAACGTCATAGTCTTTAAGTAGATCCAATCATCTACTTTGACATAAATTCAATTCCTTTTGCTTGAAGATATATTGGAGGCTCTTATGATCTGTATAGATATTAACATGAATGCCATACAAGTAGTGCCTCTGCATCTTTAGTGCATGAATCACTACGGCTAACTCTAAATCGTGGGTCGGGTAATTCTTCTCGTGCTTTCTTAGTTGTCTAGAAGCATAAGCTACAACCTTACCATGCTGCATCAGCACACAATCAAATCCAACGCCAGAAGCGTCACAATAGATAGCATAACTATCGGTCCCATCTGGGAGCGGTAGAACAGGTGCTGAAGTTAATATGTCCTTCAATGCCTGGAAACTCCGTTCGCAAGCATCTATCCATTAAAACTTGGCTCCCTTCTGAGTTAACTTACATGGGTATTCTAATATTTACAATTCATGAAATTCCCTTCTTCGAAGGCCCAAACTTCACCCTTTATCTATCACAATTAGATCCTTATTCCAATACCATGGCAGCATTTTATCTATTCTAAATGTTACTAGTCTTAGACTCCTTTGGGTTCATTCAGGCTATATTGACCCTTATATACCTTAGAGAAACTATTAGCTCTCTTATGAGCTTAACCCCAAGGACTTATCCATTCTCGTCACCTTTTCACTCATATTTTCTTATCCTTCCTCGTGTCTTCCTAAAACCTTTTTAAAGGTGATGAAAGGGAAGAAAATCCCTACAAATCTCCTGTCATAACCTGCCAAACTGAGAAAGCTACGAACCTCCGTCGGTGTTGTGGGTCCAGGACAAGTCTTTATTGCCTCCATCTTTTGTGTATCCACCTGGATGCCTTCACCCGAAATGATATGCCCAAGGAAAGCTAAAGATTTCAATCAAAATTCACATTTAGAGATTTTTACATACAACTTCCCTCTTTTGTTAGGACTCTGAGCATAGTACACAAATGATCTACATGCTCCGCCTCTGAACGAGAATACACCAATATATCATCGATAAATACAATTACGAACAGATCTAAAAAAGGTCCCGAACACACGGTTCATCAAATTCATGAATACTATTGGGCATTGGTCCAATCGAACGACGTAACACGGAACTCGAAGTACTTATATCTGGTCCAGAATGCTATCTTTGAGATATATTCCTCCTTAACCCTTACCTGATGGTACCCAGACCTCAAGTCTATCTTTGAAAAACACTTGGCACCTTGCAACTGATAAAATAAATCATCAATCCTCTGGAGCGGGGGTACTTATTCTTGATCATCATCTTATTCTACTGTCTATAATCAATACATATCTGTAAGGAACCATCTTTCTTTCTCACAAATAACATAGGTGCTCCCCATGGTGATGCACTAGGTCTGATAAAGCCTTTTTCAAGCAAATAATTTAGTTGTTCCTTCAACTCTTTTTAGTTCTGCGGGGCCATTCTATAGGGAGGAATAGATATTGGATGCGTATCTGGTAGTAGGTCAATAGCAAATCAATTTCTCGCTCTGGCGAAAGTCCCTAAAGTTCATCGGGAAACTCATTAACCACAGGGAAGGATTGAATGGTTGGTAACTCTACTTCCACATCCCAAACCCGAACTCAGTGATAATTATAGTCCTTTTTTATCATCTTCCTTGCCTTGAGATAGGAGATAAATTTACCTCTTGGCGATGTTGTATTACCTTTCCATTCTAAAACAGGCTCTCCTGGGAACTGAAATTCAAACCATCATTGATCTACACTTGATGTTAACATAATAAAAGGCCAACCAATCCATACCCATTATAATATCAAGGTCTACCCAACCGAACACCACGTATCTTATCCTTGTTTATTACCAAATCTATCATGGGCCATTACGGGCGACATCCATATATATAAGTAACAATATTAAGGCTTAACTCGCATAACTAATTTAGAAAAATGATTATATACATAGGGGTCGACAAGGTCGTAGACATATCATACCCAAAACTATATACAAGATACTATTTGCAAAACCTCTAAGTAGGCATAACCATAATATATACAAGTCAGGACGGAGCTCTCTACGTCCTTATAAAACAACCTAACATATGTCGAACCGTGAATTGGTAGTATTCCCAGAAGAAGTGGAGCTTACCAACCAAAAGCTGACATCTGGAGGAAGTCTAGAGTAGAGGGTCCTTGCCTCGTCCTATATGAGAGCCCCGATCGAACACACTTCGAAGCTGAATCTTCATGTCCTTATTAGTTACCTTCCTCCTCTTAGCCCGATTACTATCTTCTTCCTCTGCGTATCTCATAACATACGCTGGAGAACCTTTATTGACGGACCCCAAGACTGTGGACTATCTGGAACCTCAGAAGAGTTGGTGTCCGCAAATACCTTGTCATAGTTTTGAGCATGAGGGAAACCCGGATGTGCCAATCCATGCACTAATCCCCTCATACCCTGATCAACGGGATGTGATAAGAAACTAAGGGCCTTTGTGAGGTTGGAACTCCTCTCACCCCATCTGCTTCCAGAGTGGTCGAAACAGCTCGAACGGATGACATATCCTCGGATGGATCATCCTCAATAGAACCCATGATCTCCGATGGGTCTGACTCCATAGTGTAACTTAAATCTCTTTCTAACACTTTCGTAGCTTTAGGCATCACTGAAAATATAACATATCGTTAGGAACATGAATTCTTATATCGCACGATCTAAGATAAGAAGAGAGGATAACATCCTATATATCCTGTAGCCTCCTGTTTATAAGTGTGGCGCACAACACACCTATAAACAAGACTCTACCAAACATGGTTTATAGCACAGAACTTCTCTGATACCATTTTTGTCATGACCCAAACCAATGGACCGTGACGAGTGTCTGATTCCTACCTGTCGAGCACCTTTAAGCATACGGCTAAGATATAAACATGAGTAATATCTGATGACTTATGAGAATAACCTGTGTGAGGAAAACTTGTCCAAAATACATATATACCTATACGTGCGGATTACAGTGGGCGAGCCGGAAAGGCCGCTAAAGACAACTATATACCCAAAACTGAAAGCCGACAAGGCCACATACTATCCAACTATACATAACTATCTACATACCTCTAATAGAAATAAAAATGTACAAAGACGAGACTGATCCACGTCATACCCATGTATATATACAAGCATATCGTACCAAAATCAAAAGCAGCTCTAGATCGAGTGAAGCACACCAACTTTCGCTGATCAAGGATCCTAACAAGGGGGGTCGTCGGCTTCCCTACCTGCACCTGCAGGCGTGAAACACAGGCCCCGTGAAATAGAGCGTCAGTATGAAAAATATACTGAGTATGTAAGGCATGAAAATCAGTACATAAAAGACATAGATGAAACATGGAATAAAGAAATCCATATGTAAATCTGAACATCTTTGTAAGTTTTGAAACATTTACAATGTCATGCACGTGCATATAAATGTTCTGTCATGCATAGGTCTAGGTGTAGATAAAACTATCAAGCCACTGAGGGCATCCCATCATATCGTCTCGGCCACTGTGGGCAACATCATCAACAACCAACTGATCAGGTGGTGGTGCGTATATAACGCCATAACCTTTTTCCCATATCCCATATCCCATATCCCATATATATATATATATATATATATATATATATATATATATATATATATATATATACGCGTATATAACCCCATCTGGACATGGATCAATGCACATGTATAAATGAATAAAATGCATGAAAAATGTGTAATAATCTTAATATTCTTTCCAGATAAACTTTTTCAATTGCGTATTGTTCTGAGACCCATGAACAGAAGATATAATAATATGTCACATGGGAATCAAGAACACAGAGACCCCTAGTATGTCTATGAATAGAGTCGTTTATGAAAAATTGTGTGTTTGCTCGTTTCTTCTGTATAATTTTGGATCATGCCAAACAGAAAGAAGGGATAGCCTTAATATACCTTGGGTAGGGAAAAATTTGTATGCTATTCTTGGAAAAGGTTGCACCGTACCCCTTTAGAACCACAAAATTTACACGTTGTTAAGCTTCCAATAATTTCTCGTTGGATTGTTGGTTGGAAAACGTTTTGTTGAAGCTTGCTAACGTTCTGGATTAAAAAATTTTGGTTGAAAGATGTTCTGTAAAAAAATGGCTAACGTTTGGGTTTTGGTTGAAGGGAGATCTTATGTAAGTATGATTATCATTCTAATGGGTTAGTCTTTAATGAACATGGAAGATCTTTAAAAATGAGTGAAATGTGACATTATGCCACCTAATCCAAAAATGACTAAGATTCATTGTTTGGAAATGGCATGGCTGCCACATTATTTTGGGGGGGGTTTGATCTTATTATATAATTCATTAATTAATTAGGTAGTGTTCCGTTACCCAATAATTAACCAATTACCCGTATAATTAAGAATTATCTCAACTACTTAGAATACTACTCATTTTCAATATATTTTATACATCATACTATCGTGGTCATATGGTACCCTGTATGGTACTATCCCATAAATATCGAGTATTATCATTTGACCCGTATTTTATCCCAAATCGGCCATCTTCAACGAAACCCGTTTTCTTTAATACGTATATCATTTATCCTTCATGACACTTACTATCACTTGTTATAAATAGCATAAATACGTTAACCTCAAGATAGTCTCATCCCCGAGTCTACGTCGATTAACTGAAGATGAAATTTTAACGTATGAAAACGTGAGAGGCAACATCCTTCCCCCCTTAGAAATATTCGTTCTCGAATTTTTAACTCTCCGGGATCTATATAACCTTGGAAGATTCACCTTTATAACAATACTACTACCAATTCTTCATGTAGAAGATTAATAATTCAACATCACATAGGTCCACAATCATCAATAACGGCAATGGCCTCACACGACCAGCGACAAGAACTGACACCAGAGTCCATACACGTACCTTAAGGTAATGACGTCTCAGCCGGACCCTTTTCTGGAGGAGGAAATAAATAGGGATATCTAGACTTCATGTCTTCCTCGGCCTCCCAAGTCATTTCTTCCACATTGTTGTTTCTTCAAAGTACTTTCACCGAAGCTATGTCTTTAGTTCTCAATCTCCGAATATCTTTGTCTAATATAGCAATGGGAGTATCTTTATATGATAGTTTCTTTGTGACCTGAATGTCGTCAACTGACATTATTTAGGAAGGATCTCCGATAAATTTACGGAGCATAGACACATGAAGGACTACATGAAAGACTGGATGTACAAACTCCAAGTCTGAAGACAAGTCTAACTCATATGTTACTTGGCCTACCTTGCGTATGATCCTATATGGTCCAATATACCGAGGGCTAAGTTTTCCTTTCTTTCCGAACCTCATGACACCTTTCATCGGTGATACCTTTAGGAATACCCAGTCGTCAACCTGAAATTCCAAGTCTCGCCATCGATTATCCGCATAAGACTTCTGACGGCTTTGAGCTGCTAATGACCTTTCCTGTATAAGCTTAATTTTCTCTATTGCCTGTTATACCAATGCTAGTCTTACTAACGTAGTTTCCCAATATCGAACCACCATAGCGATCTACACTTCTATCCGTAAAAAGCTTCGTATGGAGCCATCTGAATACTGGAATGGTAGCTATTATTATATGTGAACTCAATAAGCGACAGATGATCATCCCAGCTACCCTTGAATTTTATCACACAAGCTTGTAACATATCCTCGTGTGTCTGAATAGTACGCTCAGCCTATCTGTCTGATTGGGATGGAATGTCGTACTAAGAATTACCTGGGCTTCCCCCTTTTTTTTTTATTCTGGCTGTACCAATATATCTACGGCTAAGGGCGTCGGCTACTACGTTCGCCTTCCCCGGATGGTTTAAATATCAACGTCATAGTCTTTAAGTAGATCCAATCATCTCTTTTGACATAAATTCAATTCCTTTTGATTGAAGATATATTGGAGGCTCTTATGATCCGTATAGATATTAACATGAATGCCATACAAGTAGTGCCTCTACATCTTTAGTGCATAAATCACTACGGCTAACTCTAAATCGTGGGTCGGGTAATTTTTCTCGTTCTTTCTTAGTTGTCTAGAAGCATAAGCTACAACATTACCATGTTGCATCATCACAAAACCAAATCCAACGCCTGAAGCGTCACAATAGATAGCATAACCATTGGTCCCATCTGGGAGCGGTAGAATCGGTGCTGAAGTTAATTTGTCCTTCAATGCCTGGAAACTCCGTTCACAAGCATCGATCCATTAAAACTTGGCTCCCTTCTGAGTTAACTAACAAATCTTTCAAAATTCATGAAATTCCCTTCTTCGAAAGCCCAAACTTCATCCTTTATCTATCATAATTACGTACTTATTCCAATACAAGGGCAGCATTTTATCTATTCTAAATGTTACTAGTCTTACACTCATTTGGGTTCATTCAGGCGATACTTATTTTTCTATAACTTAGAGAAACTACCAGCTCTCTTATGAGCTTAACCCCAAGGACTTATCCATTCTCGTCACCTTTTCACTCATCTTTTCTTATCCTTCCTCGTGTCTTTCCTAAAACCCTGTCAAAGGTGCTGAAAGGGAAGAAAATTCCTACAAATCTCCTGTAATAACCTGCCAAACCGAGAAAGCTATGAACCTCCGTCGGTGTTGTGGGTCCAGGCAAAGTCTTTATTGCCTCCATCTTTTGTGTATCTACCTGGATGCCTTCACCCGAAATGATATGCCCAAGGAAAGCTAAAGAGTTCAATCACAATTCACATTTAGAGAATTTTTACATACAACTTCCCTTTTTTGTAGGACTCTGAGCACAGTACGCAAATGATATGCATGCTCCGCCCATGAATGAGAATACACCAATATATCTTCGGTAAGTACAATTACGAACAGATCTAAAAATGGACTGAACACAGGGTTCATCAAATCCATGAATATTGTTGGGCATTGGTCAAACCGAACGACATAACACAGAACTCGAAGTACTCATATCTGGTCTGGAATGCTATCTTTGAGATATATTCCTCCTTAACCCTTACCTGATGGTACTTGGACCTCAAGTCTATCTTTGAAAAACACTTGGCACCTTGTAACTGATCAAATAAATCATCAATCCTCGGGAGCGGGGTACTTATTCTTGATTGTCACCTTATTCTACTGTCTATAATCAATACATATCCATAAGGAACCATCTTTCTTCCTCACAAATAACACAGGTGCTCCTCATGGTGATGCACTAGGTCTGATAAAGCCTTTTTCAAGCAAATAATTTAGTTGTTCCTTCAACTCTTTTTAGTTCTGAGGGGTCCATTCTATAGGGAGGAATAGATATTGGATGCGTATTTGGTAGTAGTTCAATAGAAACTCAATTTCTCGCTCTCGCAGAAGACCCTAAAGTTCATCAGGAAAAACATTGGGAAACTCATTAACCACGGGGAAGGATTGAATGGTTGGAAACTCTACTTCCACATCCCAAACCAAACTCAGTGATAATTATGGTCCTTTCTGATCATCTTCCTTACCTTGAGATAGGAGATAAATTTACCTATTGGCGATGCCGTATTACCTTTCTATTCTAAAAGAGACTCTCCTGGGAACTGAAATCAAACCATCTTTGATCTACACTTGATGTTAGCATAACAAAAGGCCAACCAATCCATACCCATTATAATATCAAGTTCTACCCAACCGAACACCACGTATCTTATCCTTGTTTATTACCAAATCTATCACGGTCCATTACGGGCGACATCCATGTATATAAGTAACAATATTAAGGCTTAAATCGCATAACTAATTTAGAAAAAGGTTTATATACATAGGGGTCGACAAGGCTGTAGACATATCATACCCAAAACTATATACAAGATACAATCTGCAAAACCTCTAAGTAGTCATAACCATAATATATACAAGTCAGGACAGAGCTCTCTACATCCTTATAAAACAACCTAACATATGTCGAACCGTGAATTGGTAGTATTCCCAGAAGAAGTGGAGCTCACCAACCAAAAGCTGACATCTGGAGGAAGTCTAGAGTAGAGGGTCCTTGCCTCGTCCTATATGAGAGCCCCGATCGGACACACTTCGAAGCGAAATCTTCATGTCCTTATCAGTTACCTTCCTCCTCTTAGCCCGACTACTATCTTCTTCCTCTGCGTATCTCATAACATACACTGGCGAACCTTGATTGATGGACCCTAAGACTGTGGACTATCTGGAACCTCAGAAGAGCTGGTGTCCGAAAATACCTTGACATAGTTTTGAGCCTGAGGTAAACCCGGATGTGCCAATCCATGCACTACTCCCTTCATACCCTGATCAACGGGCTGTGATAATGAAACTAAGGGCCTTGGTGAGGTCGAAACTCCTCTCACCCCATCTGTTGACGGAGTGGTCGAAACAGCTCGAAAGGATGACTTATATGGATCCTCCTCAATAGAACTCATGATATTTGATGGGTCTGACTCCATAGTGTAACTTATATCTCTTTCTAACACTTTCGTAGCCTTAGGCACCACTGAAAATATAACATATCGTTAGGAACATGAATTCTTATATCGCACGATCTAAGATAAGAAGAGAGGATAACATCCAATATGTCCTGTAGTCTCCTGCCTATAAGTGTGGTGCACAACACACCTATAAACAAGACTCTACTAGACACGGTCTTTAGACAACCCTAGGAAAGAACTGCTCTGATACCACTTTTATCACGACCCAAACCGATGGACCGCGACGAGTGTCCGAATCCTACCTGTCGAACACCCTTATGCATGCGACTAAGATATAAACATGGGTAATATCTGCTGAATTACGAGAATAACATGCGTGAGGAAAACCTGTCCAAAAGACATATATACCTATACGTGCGGATTATAGTGGGCGAGTCGGTAAAGACAACTATATACCCAAAACTGAAAGCCGACAAGGCTACATACTATCCAACTATACATAACTATCTACAGACCTCTAATAGAAATAAAACTGTACAAAGACGAGACTGAGCCATGTCATCCCCATGTATATATACAAGCATATCGTACCAAAATCAAAAGCAGCTCCGGATCGAGTGGAGCACGCCAACTTTCGCAGATCAACGATCCTAAGAAGGGGGACCGTCGGCTTGCCTACCTGCACCTGCGAGCATGATACGCATGCCCCGTAAAATAGGGCGTCAGTACGAAAAATGTACTGAGTAGGTAAGGCATGAAAATCAGTACGTAAAAGACATAATGAAACATAGAATAAAAAAAATCCATCTGTAAACCCGAATATCTTTGTAAGTTCTGAAACATTTATAATTTCATGCACACATATAAATATGGTGTCATGCATTGGTTTAGGTGTACATAACATTATCAAGCCACTGAGAGCATCTCATCATATCGTCTCGGCCACTGTGGGCAACATCATCAATATATACCAACTGATCAAGTGGTGGTGCGTATATAACATCATAACCTTTTTCCCATATCCCATATATATATATATATATATATATATATATAGCAATAATCACGAGATAGATAATTTAATAAGTAAAGTAGAAAAGATAGAAATAACTCCACAAAAAGAAAGAATAAGTAAAAAACAGAAAAAATGGACTTTCTTCCAGTTAGATCAAGACCAAGCTGCTCAGAAAATAGACTAAGTAATAGTATATTATCAAGAATACTACTACGCAGACGAGAAGAGGAAGAAGATAATCAACAGTTAGATGAAATAATAGATGTAGATAAAAATATAGAAATTTTCCAACAAAATCAACTAAGACTCTTAGACCCAAGAATATTATACAAAACTAGATGGCTTAGTAATACAGCTCAATTATACAGACATTATAGAGAAGACCAGATATCAGCTATAGGAGACAGTTTTACAACTTTAAATCTAATTAATCCAGAATCAATGAAAGAAGTAAAAAGGTTTAAAAAGAATTTAATGCATATGGGACTTATTATTATAGGACTTAAAGGGTTAACAAGAAAGAATCTAGGAACAAAAGTCCTAGTAGTAGTATATGATGATAGATGGACAGAATTAAAGAAGTCCATAATAGGATTAACAAAGGTAGACATGACAAATAATGGAGGAATTTTTTACATAAACCCAGACTTTATGATGAACATGTTAGAATTCGGAAAAAACATAAAAATAGGAATNTATTTTCATGAAAGAGAAATTGTTTTTAGATCTTCCAATCTCTTTTTTATGTCTTCTATTTCACTAAGCAATTGTTTATCAATCCTTTTGTCTGAGGAAAATATTCTTTTTTCTATTTCTTTTTCTTGTGTCTTTAGAAAGTCCAAATTTTCTTCTAATTTTATAAAAACTTTCTTTTGTTTTTCTATTAATAAACGTATTTCTTCTAAAACTTGTCTATTATGTTTATTATCCTGATGAAACCTTTCACTTAGATTTATTATTAAATCTACTAAAGTATTATATTGCTTGTCTTCTGTATGTAGAATATGTTCTCCGTTACTGAAATTGCCGAGGAATATTATCAAGTAGATAATATATTAAATAGACTTCATTGGGAAATAACAGCTGTAGCAAGCGATATACTAGAAAGCAAGAGAATAATAGAATATTATAAAAATAGTTTCAACTACAGTGCACCATTAGGATAAGACTAGAATTTTGGGCCAAAACATTTTATGAAACAACATAATTTTGCAAGATTTATTAGTTGCCACTATAAACTAATATATATCACCTTAGAAAATATTAGTAATTATACAAACTATATAGAGTGGTTAGAAATACAATTAGCTCTTTGTGANTTGGATAATATTATTAAAACAAAAGAGATAAGATACTAAATATATGAAAAGAACTTGGTACGCTAGATATATAGGTATTACTTTTACAAACATTCATAAAGAAGAATTAAAAATACTTAGTAACGAAAAGAAATATAGCTGGCTTATTAGACTTAGAACATTTGTAGAACAATACGAGGAATATTATCAAGTAGATAATATATTAAATAGACTTCATTGGGAAATAACAGTTGTAGCAAGCGATATACTAGAAAGCAAGAGAATAATAAAATATTATAAAAATAGTTTCAAATACAGTGCACCTTTAGGATAAGACTAGAATTTTGGACCAAAACATTTTATGAAACAACATAATTTTGCAAGATTTATAAGTTGCCACTATAAACTAATA
>ML377331.1:112241-129708 GCA_005239525.1 Nicotiana knightiana | reverse complement strand
TAATAGGGTTGTACGGGAAAAAGAGGTGTGACAGCTGGCATGATCCCCTCAATCTGACATAATTAAACATTTGAGCAGGTTACAATCCAGTCGGTTAATGGATAAATTGATTGGATTAATTATGCCAAAGAGATCTTTATACAAATAGTTAGTCTAATTGATAATTTATTTTTTTAGCCGGTATATATAAGTTATATATCGATTTTATACACGGTTACAGACACACACACACACATACACACACACACACACACACACACACACATACATATATATATATATATATATATATATATATATATATATATAGGGCAAAAATTAGTCATTTACACCTTGCCTGGAGCATTCTTCAAATATCTAACCACCCTGAGAGCAGCCTCCCAGTGGGACTTTTTGGGGTGCTGCATGAAATGGCTCAAGGTGTGAATAACATAGCTAATATCAGGTCTTGTAGTAGTCACATACATCAAACGACCTATCAACATTAAAACACTAGCATCTTCTAAAGGTGGGTCATTTGTGGAACCTACTGCCTGATCATATGCAATTGTGGTTAACTTAACATTGGTTTCCAAAGGGGTAATTGTTGGCTTGGCACCACTGAGTCCCATTTCAGAATTGAGTTCTAGGACATACTTCCTTTGATTCAAAACTACCCCAGTTGTTGACCTTAATATTTCAATGCCCAAGAAGTACTTGAGCTCACCTAAGTCCTTTAGCTTGAATTGTTGATGGAGTATCTCCTTTTCCTCAGTAATCAACTGATCATTGCTGCCTGTGATGAGAAAATTATCTACATACACTAAGATGATCACTATGCCTTTTGGTTTCTTTAATGTGAATAAGGAGTAGTCGTGATTGCTTTGTATGAAACATGTTGCTTCCAGTGCATCAGACAACTTAATGTTCCACTGTCTTGATGCCTGCTTGAGTCCATACAAGGACTTAAGCAATTGACTAACCTTCTGCTCCACCTGCCTCCTAAAGCCTTCAGGCATATCCATGTAAATTTCTTCATAAAGATCACCTTGCAAAAAAGTATTATAGACATCCATCTGGTATAAATTCCATCTTTTAGAAACAACTAATGCTATGACTGACCTCATTGTTACCATCTTCACTATAGGAGAAAAGGTATCATGGTAATCTAGACCCTCTTGTTGGCTATAACCTTTTGCAACTAATCTAGCCTTGAACCTCTCAATGTCCCCATTTGCTTAGTACTTAATCTTGTAAACCTGTTTGGATCCCACAGTGTAGTCCCTTATGGTAAATTTTACAACTTTCTAAGTTTTATTATCCTCTAAAGCCTTAATTTCTTGTCTCATTGCTTCAATCCACTTAGCTTCTTTTGCAGCTTTCTTGAAAGATATGGGCTCAACCAATATAGAAAACTTTGCCAAATAGCTTTGGTACTTTGGTGTGACTTTGTCATAGGATATGTAGTTGGTGATGGGATATTTACTGGTCCCCTTTTGTGTTGTCACATAATCTCTTAGACAAATAGGTTGTATGGAGGTCCTGGAGGATTTTCTCAGTGGAATATGGGCAGCATCAGTTGTCATGTCTTGATTAGGGGCATAAGGTTCACTTTCCTGTATGACTGGGGTGATACTTTCAGATGATGAGCTATCATGTAACTCATTGTCTTGCTCTGCATTGTCTTCAACTACATTATCAGTTGTATGCACAACTAAGCCTTGATCCACATCTGGACCTTGCCCTAAGTTTTGTGAATTGTCTGTAACTCCTATGGATGGCATTCCAACAAGTATGCCAGAATCCAAATAGCCAACATGAGGATTGTAATTGATGAACATCTCCTATTGTTTTGCAAAAGGGAACACAGACTCCTTGAACACCACATCCCTACTAACAAATATTCGATTGGTAGCAAGTTCTAACACGAAGTAAACCTTCTGTCTTTCTGAATATCCCATCAAGACTGATGTCTTTGCTCTTGCAGCAAACTTATATCCTTTGGGAACAACTAAAGAAAAACACAAGCACCCTATCACTCCCAGGTGAGTTAAGGATGGACAAATCATTGCACTGTGAGTTAAAGAACTCTGTGCCATCGTCTGATAGTAACAATTTTACCATAACTCCAAACTGGTTTCTCACCATTAACAGAAAGTTTTTAATTGCAACAATTGTTTCAGATTTGAGTTGCAGCAAATGAATCCAAGTAAACCTACTAAGGTCATCCGCAACAGTAAGGAAATAATACTTCTTGTCATAGGTAGGTGTTTTATAAGGCCCCCATAAATCCATGTGAACAAGATCAAAAGGAGATACTACCTTAGAAACACTAGTAGGGAACACCAATCTAGTTTGTTTAGCTAAGGGACACACATACAATTATTCAGAAGATCATTATTTACATCCTAACCAGTTCATACTTTTCATAGCAGAAGCTGAAGGATGGCCAAGCCTTTGATGCCACAATCTGCAGTCCTCATTCACTACAATTAATGCTGCTACATTACAACTTCTACCGCTATCTTTGACAATTTATAAACCACATGTCTCCTTACAAATCCCCTTCACCCTGCCACTGTAAAGATCATGGAAGAGGACAAATTCAGGGAAAACATTCACTGAACACTTTAGTTCTCTTGTGAGTTTGGATACTGACAAGAGATTAAATTTGAAGTCTTGTACATACAAGACACCTTTTATGACCTCAATACCAAATAGAGATGCATAGCCTATATGAGAAATAAGGATCTTATCTCCAGTAGGCAAGTGTACTGTGTCCTTAGATTCTTTCTTAGTGTTATCATTTGTTAATAAATCTATAGAAGCATTTATATGATGTGTGGCACCTGAGTCCACAATCCACTCACTATTAACATCTTTGGACATGAAACAAACTATAATACCTGCCACATTGCTTTGACTTTCCATGTTGTTTTGATTGTCAGCTGGTTCCTTGTTCAACAATGCTAAAATCTGCTTGTATTGTTCCTTTGTGAAGAATGATCCTTTTCCAGCAAAAACATCCTGCAAGTCACAACTAGAAGAGCATTGAGCACCTGGATTGCTAGAAACATTATTAACAACATTAAATTGTGGATCTCCTCGACCAAATTGTCCATTTGCACCACCATTTCCATGACCAAACTGTCTAGTATTGAGCTGATTGGACCTCTTCTTTCCCTTAAAGTCTTAGGATAACCAATGAGCTTTCTATCAATTTTCTTTGCTATGACCTTTGTAGCCACAATATTCACATTGCACAAAAGGTTTCTTTCCCTTATAGCCTTGGTTACGACCAACCTGCATAGCTACAGGTTCATTCTTATCAATTACTGGACCCATACCAGGACACTGTCCAGATTCATATTCAATCACCATCGCATAAGCTTGATTGATAGAAGAAATATTCGACTTCATAAGGATATGTCTTCTAGCTTGATCATAAGAGTCGTTTAATCCACTAAGAAATTGCAGCAATCTTTGTTGCTATAAATGATCAATATAATCCCTTGAATTGGCCTTAGGTACCATAGCATCATATTCAATCCATAAATCCTTCAATTTTGTGAAATAGCATGAAATAGAATCTGTACCTTGTGAGAGAGTGGCAATGGCTCGATGTAGCTGAAAAATTCTCATGCGATTCACCTTGTCGAATCACTCCCTCAAGTCTTCCCACACGAGATGAGCATTTGAAGCATATGCAATTCCACACAAGAGTTCTGTGGATACTGTGTTCATGGGCCATGAGAGGAAAAAAGCATTACAAGTCTCCCATTGCTCTTGTAGCTCAGCAGTACATGACTCGTTTGTATAAGTTCCACTCACAAACCCTAGCTTTCTCTTCCCAAGTAGTGCAATCTTCATCATCCTACTCCATAACCCGTAATTTCCAGATCCTGTAAGCTTCCCAGGAATCAAAACCACGCCTGGAGTATCTGCTGGACCTAGATACAATGGATGTGTGTACGAAATTATTGATTCTGCCATAACTAATTCTCACACTTTATCAATCTCAGAGAAATTGAAATTGAGGTCGAAGGATCGATCAATGTCTGAGAATCTAATTGACTTGAACCAACTCTGATACCATGCTAAAATCCGCTCTTACACTGAGAGATTCATAGTAGCTCTGCACTGCTCTAATGGCAGAAGCTTCTAGTGCACAGAAATGAAGAGTAAACAGGCATTGAAAAAAATGATTCTCTCATTCTTTCTCTGAATATACATGACAGTATTTATACAAGTCTAACTCTAACTAGCATTAACTTATGAGCTAGACAATTAATGTTTATAATCTGTCAATGTCTATTTGAAAAACCATTGCTAAATCCAAAGGAAATAAACCATCATGAATTACTATATAGACAAAAAAAAATTACTCATAGACACATATATACTTATGTTAATTTAACTTGACTTAATTTTCTCAAGACAACAAATGCATGGATTGCAGTAACAGTCTATAGCACTTGCAACTTTATTCAGTATGCATTACTTTAAGTATAAGGTCTTGTATTCTTGGAAAAGAATAAATAAAGTGAAGAATAAAGAGAAAAGAAAATAAACTTCTCAATAGTCTTAATTGGCTAGTCAAGTATATATATGTATGTCCATAGCGTCCATTGACCATCAATTACAACCTTACTTGAAATGTGAAATACATCTATAAGCCTTTAAACTTGTTGGTATATTTTATTCTGGCACTCTAACGTATATTCTAGTTGAAGACCTGAATACATGATAAAGTATTCCTATTCTCACTTTCAGTTCAAACTTTTAAAGAAAATTGTCATGTGTGTTCTCAAGTGCTCATTACGTGGATAAGTTAACTACTTAAATATGCCACCTCATTTAATATACACATAAGATATAAGCCTTTGATGTAACAAACAAAAATAAGATAGATCAGTTAAAAAAGAACCCAATAACTATGTACCCCGATTTCCCGGTGGGTCAAACGAAGCGGAGACATTGACCGTATGGGATTAGAACCGAAGCCAGAGACTTCTCGTATCAGGGGTCAAGCTTTCCACCAACAACACCTCCCGAACCAGAGCGGGAACCTAGACCTCGGGAAATACTAGGAACGGTTGCACACGATTAACAGAAAGTTGTGATATCCGCACCCAACCAGGTATCACGGTGCAAATCTCGCCCAACATCGGTAGCATATCAGTAATTGACGAGAAAAGAGGATTTTTTTTATCTTTTTTAGAATTGTACTAGGGATGGAACTCTTCAACTATATAAAGGGAAGCTTTTTCATTCAATACACATTGTAACACGTATATCAAAGCAATAAAAACATGTTACTATGTATTCTAGTTACTAAGGATTTCTATAGCTCTTCATATATATTTGGCTCCGAGTCCAGGGTCCGGACGAGGGAGAACTATTGTTAAGTTAAAATCCGAACCTGGACTTAACGTCTCGACTAGTTTGATTATTTATTTATTTTATCTTTAATTCGTTTATCTAACGTTCTTGATTACTTGTGTCGAATCAATCCACATATCCTTAAATCGCGTACAAATTTAATTGTTATCCATTTTAAGGGAAAACGGTTTCGCGCCCACTGTGGGGCTAAGGATAATAGTGGTGGTTTGATATAAATCTCCATAACGCACTCTATTTTACACTTATTCTTTAAGGTCTCAATTCTTAAAATTGTCAAATTCTTAGTCCGCTCACTTGAACATTGAAGATGAGTCTGGCCATCATGGCGAAAAAAATAATCTGGTGCCTGTCAATGAGGTGCCCCTGCCGATCCCAACGGGGTCAAGTCGTAGATCCAGTCTATGCTAACTCATATGTGGCCATCGACACTAACCTTCCTACCGACCTCGAAAATAGTGTTCGCGGAGGAGCCCGACCAAAGGCTCAAGGAGCACCCGAAGGTGAAGGTGACGGGGTCAGTCTACGATTGATCTTCGAAATGCTGCAGGCTTAACAGGTGGAGATAGCGCAACTGCAAAACCAAAGTCGCGCCCCCAACAGAGTTGAGCCCGAACCACCCCGGGAAAACTCCCGAAGAAATGAGCAGATTATCGAAAGGCCGGCGAAGCTGAGTCCGATGTCAATTATAAAATAATATAAATGCTATAGGCATTAATGAAATTAGTGGAATCCGGTGAAAATAAAATCGAGGCAAACAACAAGAAGCTAGAGATATATAATTCCCGGATTGATCAAATCCCATGAAAGCCTTCAATATTGAAAGGCTCGGACTCCAAGAAATTTTTCCAAAAGCCTTTCCTACGAGCGCGACATCGAAACCAATCCTGAAGAGGTTTCGTATGCCCGATATTCCAAAATATAACAAAACCACGGATCCAAATGAGCATGTGACCTCCTACACATGCGCCATCAAAGGTAACGACTTGGAAGACGGCGAAATCGAGTCAGTGTTATTAAAGAAGTTTGGGAAAACTCTATCAAAAGTAGCGATGATATGGTACCACAACTTTCCCCCTTATGCAATTGAAGATCCTTTATGGCCCCGTCCTGTTTCTCACTAAGGAGCTTGAACATATCCTTTTTTCGGGCATGCTCCTTGTGGTTGAACTTGAGCTGGCTGATTTCCAAGAGATACCGAAGGAAGCTCTCATGGTGAAGCACCGAAGACTGTAAAGAAAGGAAACTAAGTAAGAAACGTCAAAGGGAAACTTTAAGTGGTTCATAAGGGGGGTTTGAAGGTTTTAGAACCTTACTCGGTCAATGCTTGATGTGCCTCATCGAAGAAACTCGATGTGCCCAGCTCATTCATCTTTGATTGGTCCTCCTCGGTTACCAGGCATTGGAGGTAGCTGGCTACGCTTACCGAAGCGGATAGGACCCGAGCATCTTCCGGGACTGTGATAATAATCGTCCTCTTGCGCTCGGGGTTAGCACTCGGTGCAGGGAATTACTTCACCAATCTTGGGCTCGTGCTCGGCCCGTCAGCTCCCAAAGGCACGTCCTTCTTTTGTATTTCCAGGTGGCCCGACCCGAAAAAATCTTCCAATGTGGACGTATCCATGTCTTCGAAGAAGGAGTGGAGAGGGTCTTCTGCACCTTGTTCCCCTTCACTCGATTTTTCTTTGCTCGCTTGGGCGTCTTCGAGCATGGATTCGGTGTAGGAGGGTGTCTCCATGATGTCTATCACATCGATTGCCTCTTTCAGTACAGAAGCAACTTCTTGGGAGGTCTCAGCCCCCGTATCCATCTCGGCCTCTCGAGTCAGAGGAAGGTCGGCCTCATGACTCTTCCCCTTGATTGCCACCTGCTCCTTGGCAAGGGTCGATCCGTGGGCAACAAATATATCATTTTATTCGGGCTCATCTATCGGGCGGAATAGAAAATCAGAGTCTGGTACCTGGGTCCCGATATTCTTGTTGGGATTGCGGTAGGGGCCGACCTCTTTTTTATCTTCACCTCGGACCCCTCCGAGCCTGAGGATTTTCTTTTCCTTTTCTTCTTTTCCTCCATGGCAGCATCGGGTTGTCCCGTAATAGAGGGATCAACTGACAAGTATGCATCCTCGCCCTCTTTCATCGGCCTAATTTCTGTGGTCTTAGGCAAACCTGTGATGGAAAGATTAAAGGCCAACATTATATATGTTCGGGGCATACTATTAAATATTCTAAGAAGAGCCTTACCATGTGAACGGGCCTCCCATCAGCCCTTTGAAATCTTGCACCACGAGCACTCAAAATACGACATTTGCTTGAAAATGCCTTCGATCCACTCCTTGAGTCGGGGGACCACATTGCGAATCCAAGAAATATTTGTACAATCACAAATACTAAAGGTGAGAAGGGAAACAAAGAAAACTCGACACTTAAGGAAAAAGTACACTTACGAGATGCATTCCACTTTTCTCGGGATGGATTAAATCTTCGGTCTTCACTCGAACGAAGTGACCCTGCCAGCCTCGGTCTTGATCCTTGTCAGTACTAGAAAAGGGGCCCTTGTTGTCCCGGTGAGTGAGCTTGATTATCCCCCCTCAGAAGATTCGGGGACTATATAGATGAAACAGTTGATTGAGTGTGAACCGAGGAGACTCAATGTTGTTCGCAAAGTAACGGATGAGGAATACGATCCTCCAAAGAGACGGGTGGATTTGACCAAGGCACACCTTGTATCTCTTGCAGAAGTCCAAAACAATTGAGTTTACCAGGCCCAGGGTGAAGGGATAAGTGTAAACACTCAAATACCCCTCCACATGAGTGGTGATATCGTCCTCAGGCCTAGGGACTACCACGTTCTTACCTCCACAGTTACACTCCTCTCGGACAATGGGAAGGGTATCTTTGGTGACAGAGCATATATATCTCGATGCCCCTTCACCTCAGTCTTGTTTGGATAAGGCCTTCTCAACTTTGAAGTCGTGTAAGACTGAACAACCCCTGGGAATGAAACTTTTTATGGGGGGCTCTGGGGCCACTTCGACGGTAGCCACTTCGGGAGCTGCCCTCACAAGAACAACCACTTCGGGGATGGTCGACTCGGTGCCTGTGGCCAGGCGAGAAGATGAAGAGGTAACCTGCTGAAGAACTTATTTGGAAGTCTTAGCCCTCATAAATCTGGAAAATATGTGAAGATGTAGATTTGAAATTTGACAGTGAAGATATGAGGTTCTGGATTGACAATCCAAGAAAATGTATAAAGGCTTGAAAGTAGGATAAAGATCTGGGTAGAAACTTAAGAATATTTATAAAGATTTGAAGATTAAAGGTAAAAATATGAAGAGTTGGAAGCTGCTAGGAAATTCGAAGATAAGAGCTAAGATCGAAAAGTGGAAAAGGTACAACAGGTCAAAGCTTTTATACGAGAAAACGTATTCATTACGCGACGCTTCGCATTCGGAGGTGACCAGCCGATGGTTGACACGTGTCCAAAGTCAGAAAGACCCGACCGATGGGACGTTTTGGCTCCTTAGTCATTTTAGTTGTAGCGTATGAAGGAAGGAACTGGGGAACATCTATTGTTCCCCATTGTTTCGGCAAACCTACTCTCTGGGAAACGAGGGGACTATCTGTATACGGTTAAAACGAGGGTAACATGTACCCCGATTTCCAAGTGGGTCAAACAAAGCGGAGACATGGCCGCATGGGATCAGAATCAAAGCTAGGGACTTCTGGTACTAGGGGTCGAACGGAGTGTTCGCCACCGAGCCCGGCAAGATAACACCCCCGAACCTAGAGCGGGCTCATAGACCTCGGGAAGCACTACGAGCGGTTGCACACGATTAATAAAAAGCCAAGATATCCGCACCCAACCGGGTATCATGGCACGAATCTCGTCCGGCGTCCGTAGCATATCAGTAATTGACGAGAAAGGAAGATTTTTTACCTTTTTTTAGAATTGTAATAGGGATGGAACTCTCCTACTATATAATGGGGAAGCTTTTTCATTCAATACACATTGTAACACGCATATCAAAGCAATACAAACTTGTTTCTCTATTTTCTAGCTACTGAGAATTTCTTATAGCTCTTCAAACATATTTGGCTCCTAGTCGAGGGTCCGGTCGATGACAAAACTATTGTTAAGTTAAAATATGAGCCCAGACTTAACTCTCAACTGGTTTGGTTATTTATTTTATTTTTAATCCGTTTATCTAATGTTCTTGATTACTTGTATCTAATCAATTCATATATCCTTAAACCACGTACAAATTTAATTGTTATCGATTTTAAGGTAAACAAACTAAAAATAAACCCTCACACCGTTAAACAAAAGACCTGCTCCGTTAAAAGAAGAAAATCATGAGCCATTTTTTTCTAAAATTTCTCAACGAGCGTCTACCAGATACACTCTATGATGTACTCATGTGCTCAATTGGAACAGAAATATATTGATAAGTTTAAGGGGTTATCGATGTACTCGCCTTCTTGAAATTAGGCATTAACACATTTCTTATAATTCTTTGTCACTCTTTTTAGTCCTTTTTAAAAACTATAAAATACCAATAATGATTAATTTTGATACTTCACATGACGTGACGACCCTTCCTTTGATTAAGATGATTGTTTTCTCATTAATTACTACCTAAAGTTGATCTTTTAAGAGAAAATAAATTGGATAATCAAATACAACGTACAAAGGGGCAAAACAATTCAATTTGAGCATTGGAATGAACTTGGCACGTATTATTGGTTACATCTTTCAATTATTCGTGGTCTTAAATATCCCCTTATACTTTATTATTCGATTGTTGTTATTTTCTTGGACGATTTCATCCTAGGAAAGTGACATGCACTCGCCTGCCACGTGGATTCTCCTGTCCATGTGAGATTTTTTGAAAATTTTAATATATTTTATACTTTTTAAGTGTGTTACTTTTTTAGATAATATTTTTCAAATAATATTTATAATAAAACTTGGCTAGAACTACATTATTTAGGCTAATTTTTTTTATTTGGCTAAAAATAATAAAGTTTTAGTTATTGTTTCTTGAATTTGACCTGAAAATAAAGATTTGTACAATTAAAATAAATAGTCAAGCATCTAAAAAGATATGAAAAATACATAGTTTGATTTTTGTTATTTTGGCTATAATTTTTTATATAGCTCTAAATTATGGAACTCTAAAATACAGATATTATTGGAAAAATTAAAAATACACAGTTGAAATAAATAGTTATTGCATCAAAAGAAGAAATAAAAAGAGTGTATGATTGTAAGTTTATTATTTTGGTTATACCTTTTTATTTAGTAAAAAAACAATGGAGTTGTCGCCATTTTTTTTTTTACTGATTTGACTCGAAAATAAAAACACACAATTAAAATAAATAGACATCATATCTAAAGAAAAAAATAACAGAAAATACACAAGTAGTACTCCATTATTTTGAAGAAATATTCAGTTGGGACAAATAGACATTATATCTATAGGAGAAATTAAAAAGAATAAAAGTTAGAGTAAAATTCACATTGTATGTTTAGATGAAGCAAGAAGAAATACATATTTGTAACAGATAAATCATTATAAATGACTATATGACAATTAAAAGTTAAAAAATAACTTACTTGGAAGCTGATTTTTTAATTTTTCTTCACTCTCACACTTTTAAAGAGAGTGCACCCACACTCTGCACCATATCAGCGTCAAGGGAGGTAATTGCTCTCAAAAGGCCAAGTTCAAAGGGTTATTAAGATCACAAATAATTTAGGGGTGTAACTAATAATCCGTGTCAAGTTTATGGTGGTTTTTAGGTATTCCGCCAAAAAAATTTGCACCCAACGGTTACCGCAACCGTTGCATAAAGTTCACAAATTTAGCCCTTCTATTACTCCTATTAAGCTTTCCTCGGACAAGTGATCATAAAAGAAAACACTTCCCATTTTAAAACAATTGAAGATAAATTTAAACCTAGGGTTCAGGGTTATTCTCTCGTCTCCTCCATTTTGTGGTAATTCTTGTTGAGACCAATGGTCGGACGACGAAGCTGTTAACTGGTCTTGGCATTCACAATATATTTTTGATTCAGCTGTACTACCAAAGGTAACATTTCAATTTTCTTTTCTGATAAATATGTTATGCCTTAAATCCTTGTGGGTTTATGTTTATTTGGTTTTAGAGGATGTTCTTATAATTGTACATTAACATAGGCATTTTACATGGTTGTTATTGTTTATCATTTAAAGTTCCTTCTGCTATGATTTTTAAGCTTTGGTATTCTGTTTTTGCTATACTATGCTTTTTCATATATCGTAATTTAGCAGATGACTTGATGCATGTTTTAACTTGTATGGTCCTCTTACAATTGTGTAAATAATTTGTTCCATTTTGCTGGTATGTGAATGTCTAATCTGACAAATCTCCCTGAAATTTTCCAGTCAAATACCAATTTTTTATTTGTTAAATTATCAATCTATATTTACAGGCAATCACTTTATTTAAATTGTACAATTGCAAGAAGATGGACTAGCAGCCATCATTTCACTTTTTATTGGCTGCTTCTAGGTATGACATAGTAGTTAGAATAAGTTTTATTAGTAAAGATATAATAGAATTATTTAAATATAAAATTCAAATTGTTATGGTGTTAAATTCTCATATTAGTTCCATGGCATAATTTAGAATGTAAACATTTGTTTGGAATAAAGCTGACACATGAGAAGAACTAAAAGAAAAAAAATGTTAGCAAATTATATATCTTCGGAATTATATAAAGTGCATGTACTCTCTTAGTCAGTTAAATAAGGACATAATATAAATATAAAGTGTTTGGCAATATTGCTATTTGATACAGAATTATCAAATGCAATATAGATATTTCAAAGTGTTTAGCTACTTTATATTTATATTGCTATTTCCCTAGGAATGCTGATGTTTAGAATGTTCACTCAGTATTACAATTTCATGGAGGCACGTATGACTCGCAGCAAGAATAGAAGTGACTAAATATTCATGGACGTGTATGCACTCTTCGATGCCTGACTACTCTTCCAATATCAAGTTTCAAATCTATTATATGTCATATGTCTAGAACTCTGCTCCTTTTCCATCCGAAACTCTATATATGCTCTTTTACATGTATATGCAATATTTCTGTCTGGGCTCAGTTCGTTATCATATGATGATAAAAATATTTATCGCAGCCACTAGACATACTTCTACTAACTAACTTTTTGTAGTTGTTGTTGTTGTTGCTAAGTTTTTAACTCAGAATGATGAACAAATATTTTACACATCAAAAACAAGACCAAATATTTCACGCTCAGGCCCATTTTTAACAAGTCACTTGAGATTGGTAGTCCTTGCCAACAATAATATAGAGACAACCCGATGAAATTCATCTATTTATTTTTTGTTTTAATTATTTTGATTGCGACCGCTAAACTTAATCTGCAATATACATATATATCTTTCCGCTCTTTTTTGTTTGAATCGATCTGCGCAACGCGCGGGTACGTATACTAGTATCTCGAATGGGGAGCACTTTTCCAGCCTTACGTAGCTTCGGGGTCCCAATAAGTGATGGAGCCACGGTTTTCACTAAAAAATACCAAAATATATATAAAAAAAGAAAATTGCATAAAAAAGTCAAGGGAATTAACATATTATATGTATGTATAAAATAATATTTTTTACTTAATTACATAGTGCAAATTTCTGGCAAACGAGTGTCAATAGACATCCCTAGGTTAATGGTGACTCCGTCACTAGTTCGAATACGAGTATGGTACACCGAGTGAGAACCCTATAAAAGAAAGAAAAACAAGTAAATTGGTATGACTCTTAGTGAATAGTTCAAAGTATTTTTTGACGAGTGTGGTTAAACGTCGAGAAAATTTATCGAGAAAACGTCAAGGAGTGTGATAGCACAAATGTCATGAACAGTTTTCGACATATTCTTCCCAAAATTTCTTGACGTAACTCTTTTTTCCTTTTTTTAAATTATACAACTGTTTTAGTTTCTTCAGATATAAACATACATCACATCAATTGGTTATTCCCTAAATTATAAAAGTTAACTGATACATGGAAAATACTCATATTGATTGATCATAATTCATACCTACAGATTTGGTTTTTTCAATGACACACACACTAATCATTTTTGACAAAGATATTTGAGGCTCCAATGATTGCTGCAACGTGTGGATAGTATGAAATAGAAGTAGAAAACAAGAGAAGAGCTAAAGTTAGATTTGGACACGACAGAAAGAGCATATAATTTTTGTGAAGTAAACAACTGACTAAACGTGACACAGTTTCGGACTATTAATCAACTAGACATCAATTCCGAACTAATTGATGCCGACTAAGATCCGTTGCATCTGTTACTTTCAATTTTCCTTCACTTTAAGTAAACTTGTCACATATTGAAGGGCAACATATACTTCCCTTTAAAATCATAGTCTTCCACGGCTTGTTCACTAGTGATATTGTCTGCTTTGCCGCTTTAGGCCTAAGTTTGCACGATTTAAAAACATGTCATCATTTGTTTATTTACATATCCCGCATCCCTCCCATGTTTTATCGATGTGGGATAGGTGTCACAACCCCCCACCCCCACTCCCACTCCCACCCCCACCCACCCTCAAGAATTCAGGGTCATCGTTGAGGTCTGCTCCATCATCGTTCAAGATTGCACGCGAAGTGGCCAAGATATGTAACATCCTAGCCCACTAATGATTTTGTCTGCTTTATGCCTAGGCTTGCACTACTTTAAAACATATTATTAGGGTCTAAGGTTTGTTTATTTATATACCCAACATCTCTCCCCATGTTTTGTTGATGTGAGAATTGCCTAGGATGTCACAGATGAACTTTTTTTGGCAACTAAAATCAGTCACAAATAGTGAAAAGTAGTCCTTTCTCTAAAACTTGTACGAACTCGAAAAGTTAGTCTTAATGTGACATTAGTTGCCACAAAATAATGAACAAAGTCGCAACAAGAAGTAGCCCAGAAAAAATGTTCAAAACAGGTTATACGCCAACATTGGCAAGAGTCATAAAATGCATAATCCATGATTCTAGATTTGACATCATTTTCATTTACAGTTTAATATGAAGCCGCAAGAGGAAGGGGGAGGGGTCTAGGAGAAACAACTGCTGGCAAATTTACATGTAAAGTTGTTTGTAAGAATGGAGTTGATTTGGCGAAAGCAATGAACAAGAAGCCGCTTCTATAAACACAAACAAACTTGACTTGATTCACTGAGAGTGAGAGCACAGCTGACTCTGACTTGTGCTTTGGCTTGAAATATCAACCTTAACATATGAAAGCAACAGTTTCAGTAAAGCAGAAGGGAAATATTCAAAAATAAAAGCGAAGAGGAATTACAGACATGCTCAGATTATCCGGTATGATGCTGAGATTAAGCTAACACAATACCCATTCTCTGAGTTGGCAGGTAATAAAACATCTAATTGTCACATTAAGCATATGAAGAGCAACGCTCACATTTCAGAGTCTATTCTTAATCATGATTAGCGTCATCTGTGTTTTATAGAAAATTCTAAGGAAGAAGTATCAATGTATCAGAGGATAAACTTGCTGCATCCTTTCTTTCCACAAGACATGCTAATCCTGACCAAGAATCCTATAAGATATAACTTATAAGGGATGACGAAAATAATACTGATAGAGGTCATAATAATACACATCAGTACTTTTTCTTATCTTTATCATAAATATACTTTATTTGGTGGTGGACAGAGTTACCTGATACCTATTGCTGGTGGGAGGTAGCCACTATCCCGTGGAATGAATCGAGGTGCGAGCAAGCTGGCTCGAACACCACGGTTATCAAAAATATATATACCTTATTTGGACAAAAGGAGAATATTACAAGTTCTGTATCAGGTATGATTCTCCAGGCCCAGTCATGAATTTGAACTAAAAGAAGCCGCTTGGTATTGACTCTGTAATGAGGGTCAAACATAACCAATAACAAGCAGATATCAACAAAACACAACCTGTCTCTAAGTATAATCAGAAAAAGAACAATAGGAAGAATAATCTGTCAAAGAGCCCCAAACACTGGCAAATTAGGAGGGCCCAAGATGGGGATACAAGCCCCTAATTTCAAAATTATATGTTTACACTTCAAAATATTATAAGTCAAAGATAACCCTCGAGAAAATCTAGTAGTTGCCTTTCATTTTCCGCTAAACTTCCACATTACCCCCTTCCCTACATAAGTTGGCCCCCGATTCTCAGACTCCAAGTGTTGTTACTCAATGCCATTTTGCACTCAGTCACTAGAAGTTTTGGATCACACTGTTCAGCTGATTCAACCCAATTACTCATACAATTAAGCATCTCCATATGCATATGAAGACTTCTTTTATTAAAGCATAAAATGGAACCTTTGAACTCCTTAGACTCTGAAAATATGGTTTGTGAAATTCCGGAAAAAAATGAATTCTTTTTTTCAAGGGAAAATGTTATTTGAAATTTGGGCTTGTGTTTGGACATGAATACAATTTGAGATATTTATGAGTGATTTGAAGTGAAAATTTTGAAAAACAACTTTTTTTTAGAGTTTTTTAAATTTTCAAAAAATTTCAAAATTCAACAACAAAAAACCCAGTTTGATCCCAACATGTGGGGTCCGGGGACGGTAGTCTGTACGTAGACCTTACCCTTACTTAATGCATGTAGAGAAGTTGTTTCCAATAGACCCTCGGCTTAGGAAGGGCAATTCCAAAATTCAACTTTAAGTGAAATTGGAAAGTTTAATCGCCAAACACTGATTCCGAAAAAAGTAGAACGATTTCGAAAAAAAAGTGAAATTCTTTAATGGCCAAACGGGCTCTTAGTCTTTTGTTTTTTTTCACGTCCATTCATATGAAAAAAAAAAGTAAGGCCCATCAAAAGGAACCCCAGAAGGGCCAAGAAGCTGAGTACATTGCTGTCCAAAGATAAAGATTGTGCCAGTACCAACATCAAATCCTAAAGTGTATTTCATCTCTCTCTCTCTCTCTTAAGGACCATGGAGCCCATTTTCTATTGCGACCTCTTTATGAGGTACATTGACATAAGGAGCTAAAAAGCTATGAACTCAGTAATTAAAAATGTCAGTGCTACAGAAATCGTATGACCATCACAATCTTTACAGCAATGACAGGCGACTTTAAACAGAGAGGTGCTATGTGCTGCATGTGGAATTAAGCAGGACCAGGCATGCAGTTGCTAAGGTACACTGCGGAGCTACAAATGAATCGTATTTGAGAACTAAAAGAGCTCTGCCTCATTGACATCACAAAAATTTTGAAAATGTTCCTTCACCCAACGTAATTGTGGAGTAAATACAGATATAAGGATACATCTAGTAATCAGGGTTGGTGAAGTTTGGGGGACACTACCAAAGCTTGAGGCATAGAATTAATTGATTGATAAGGCTTATCCCATCTCTATGCAGATAATTGTTTTGAAACGGTTTTTCTATGTGGATAATTTATCACTCGTCTGTGACATAAAATGGTGTTGTTCCACCAAATGGCAGCGCAATCAGCATTACCACATGGTTGACCTTCATATCATTAGAAGAAACTTGGGTTTCTAAAAGGCAATTTTTTTATTATTGTTAATATAGCAATTGTTTCATGTTTTCTAGGATTATCTAAATATGCCAAACTGGTTGACAAACCCAAGGGCAAAGCCGAGGGAGAGAAGGGGCAGTCAGAAAGAATAGTTACTGCGGTTCTGTTCAAAGGAAATTGACTTCAGTAAATCTCCGAATTGCTAACATCAAATTATAGTCTTTTATAAATAGACCAATTTGAATAATTTATTGTTTCCCTCGACGTTTTAGCCAACACAACAACACTTCAAAACAGAGGAGGGACAACAGAATGAAACCTCAGTAAATATTTGACCTGCTTGTACTCATGCACCATTACTCATTCGGCCTGCTTAAGGTAGGGCTTTTTGTTCTGAAACGACTAACTAGCTTTATTAAGCTAGGTTTGTAAAAACCTTAAGCAGCTTTTTATAAGGAGATAGAATGCTTGTCCCAAGACTCACCCCCCCCCCCCCCC
>ML377331.1:57558-111588 GCA_005239525.1 Nicotiana knightiana | reverse complement strand
CAAAAAAAAAAAAAAAAGCCCAAAGAAAATTTTGTAGCACCCCTTAGCAGTAAGGAATAGTAATCAAAAGTATCACACTTATAAAGAAAAGAATGTAGCAATCAAAAAGATCAACAAAGCTGGTTGTTGAGTAGGACAACAAGTAATGTAAGTTCAACTTCAAATTGTGATCTACCAACAAGCAATCAGGCTTCAGATTTTAATATCAATATAGCATGTTTACTTTTGCCTTAGATGTGAATCTTGTGTCCACCATTTAGTATGTGCCACATATGTTCCTACTACTAAATCAATTGCCAATTTCACACTCCAGTAATCTTGCAAAAATAGAACATACCTCTTCAAACACTCACCCAATTTGATTATTCCTTTAACACAATTTTGGAGTAGGCCAAACAACACGAACAGGGAGAACAGATTCTTCAACCGTAGTGCTTCCTTATCAGGCGGAGACAACATACCTTAATTTAAACTAGTTTGACAAACTAATCCTCTTAAATCATGCTACATTATGGGTCTTAATATAAGCCTTTCTATCAACTAACATATCCTGGAAATAATCCTATGACGAAAACTAAATACGATTTTACATGTCATAGTATGCAGCCTAATGATATTTTGAAAGAGCAGAATGCAGTAGTCCTCCTCTTCCATATTCTTAATTAGTATTAGTGCAAAGCTCCTTATAACGGAAGGAAACAGCAATACATTTTATTTCTAGCTTCCTACTTCTCTTTTTATTTTGTTCTTGGCATTCATTCTCACAGCTTAACAGAGGATCACTAGAAACACATTCACTAATAACAAAAAGAACACAAACACATTCAAGTGACAACTTATCAAAAAAAAAAAAAAAAAACACACACATCATGTAGTATGAACTTAACCAAGGAAGGCCAGCATAATTAGCTACCTGAGTTTCAGTTTCAGCAACACTACCATTTGAAGACTCCCCCTTTTTAACCCACACATTTTTCAACATTTTTCGCGGTTCATATCTTCTGGAAGTACTCCCATATCTCCACTTGTCACCACGATACACCCCGACACTCGGCCTCCTGTGACCACCATACCTCCTCCGATCACTCAATGACAAATTCCCAACATCTTTCTCAATCTTATCTATCAAGGGTACATCTCTCCTCTTATCACCATATCCATGAAATGCACCACCTCTCACTCTCACCTTCTCGTTTCTTCTTTCTTTCGCATCAACTAAAACTTCTTCCTCATCCTTCTCATGTTCCTTATATACCTTGTTATCACCTACCACCTCCACCATAAAAACAGTAGCCACTTCTTTCAATTTCTTATACTCACCATTCCACTTATATTTTTCCTTACATAATTCTCTTCCGACATTTTTCACAGTATCCACTGTCATGATTTCTTCCTTGGCCACATTAAGTCTTGAAACTTTAGGCGTATCTCCTTTTCCATCTCTTTCAATCTTAGGTTCCCGTTTTCTAAAATAGCCCTTTTTCTTCTCGTGTTCCTTATCTACCTTGTTTTCTCCTACCTCCACCACCATGCAAATAGTAGCATCTTCTTTGATCTCGTTATCTATTTCATTATACTGATATTTACCCTTAGATAATTCTCTTTCACCATTTTCCACACTATCCACTATCATTATTGCTTCCTTGGCCACGTTAATAGTTGAATCTTTAGCCACATTTCCCGTTACATCTCTTTCAATCCTAGGTTTCCCTTTCCTAAAATAGCCCTTTTTCTTCTCATGTTCCATACCTACCTTGTTTTCTCCTACCTCCTCCACCACGAAAACAGTAGCCACTTCTTTGACATCCTTATATTTTCCGCCCTGCTGATATTTACCCTTAGATAATTCTTTTCCACCATTTTCGACACTCTCTGCTATACGGATTTCTTCCTTGGCCACATCAGAGTTTGAAACTTCATCCATATTATTTGATTCATCTCTTTCAACCCTAGGTTTCCCATTTCGAGAATAGCGCTTTTTATTTTTCTTCTTAAAATTTTCCCTTGATTCTCCATCAATACTTTCTTCAACCACAGGAGCAGTGATTTTGACCTCCTTTGACTTAGGTTCTTTAGCAATCAAACCCACCTCACGCCAACCTTTTCCACTTTGATTTTCACGCTTTTGCAGATTTTTATGTTTTTGATGATTTTGAGGAACTGGGTTCTGCGGATTTTTCTTTTCTTCTTTTTTTTCTTTTTCTTTTTCTTGTTTTTCCTTTTCTTGTTGCTTTCTTTGTTTCTCCTTGAGCCATCGTTCTTGGAGTTTGGCTATGGAGACGTAATTGGAGGGGAGTGAAGGGCAATTTTCAGAATTAGACTCAGCCATCGAAGATTAACAAATGGAGAAAAGCTTTTTCAAGAATTAATAAGATTGGAGCTAAGGCATGATGTGGTGGAATTGAAAATGAGTGTTAAATGGAAAGCTGAAAGTGCAGTAGAACTTGGCTTTATTGATGTACGGAGTTAATGGTTTTGAAGTGTAAAGGCATTAGGCGCAGAAGTAGTGTGTCTGCGATTGGGCTGGCGATACCCTTTTTTCCCCAGTAAAGAGAGATTAGATGAGTGAAATACTTATAAGTATTACTTTTGTCTTTTTTCCTTTTCTCTTCTTTTTTTTTTTTCATTTATTTTATTTTAAAAATATTTAAATTCCAAAAGTCCGCATGTACGTTATATTATTTTAGATGACAAAAATGGTACAAATGTTATGGTTGTTTGACTAAAAATATAGATTTTGGCTCGGCCAATTAGATTTATATGAAGAAGATTTAATCTTAATTAAAAATAATATTCAAAAGATAAAGTTAGGTGTGTCAAGACAAAATAACTAATGTACTCTGTCTAGATGGTAATGAATATGAGCAACGATAGCAATATTCAATGATCCAAAAAGATAGAATATGACATTAAATAGTAATAAATAGCAATAAATGACATTTAGGTAAATAAAATGTGTGAGTCACCCGAAAAGGATGAAATCAGAGGTTATTCTTTCTGATAATGATGAATGATTGATAAGCCTTTGAACACTTGGGTTGTTCTTGGATTCAGTGGAAATGCTAGACAAGAATCTGGTAAAAATATTATTCTTGTATCTATGCAATAAGACCGGATTCTCTCTATAAAGCCAATATGCTCTTCACAAATGAATATCTCATGCCCCTCATCATTGTGTCACTTTCTATTTATAGAAAATATGTTCCTAGAAGCCCTAATAGTACAAGTGCAGTGAATATTCACTAGAATATTCTCTTTAGTATTCTATCTTGAAACTAGTCATTATAACTCTATCAAGGGTGTTCGACCTCGATCTTAATCCTTGCTAACTCTTCAACCGCAACCTTTATTGTTTCTTGAACCACTTCGACCTTGGGCTAGAGAGCGACGCATGGCGGCTTGTGAATGCCTCACTAATGCTATCATGACTTAAGCATTTTAGAGATAATTTTTTACCTACACAATTAGTCCCTCCGCTTATTGAGGCCGACTTCGCGGGTGAGTACGAAGAGCGGATTATGTCGTTGGTGGTCGAGCTTATCAAGAGAACTACACGAGTCGTGGTTATTGTGGAAAACGGGCGGCATGACCCTCCGTGAGCTGCATATTTCAAATGCTTCAAATTTTCTGAGTGATTTATTGGAGTTATCATGTCTAAGGGTTAGGATGACGTCATGACATCATGCATCATTATGGCGCATATTCCCGATACGTAGCTTCATTTCGTGTGTGACCCTTGATTAGACCTTACGCTTCGATTCTGGTGCAAATCATGACGAACCGTTTTTGGTTTCGGTGCCATGACTTCTATAAATAGGGCCTCTTAGACCTGGTTTTGAAGTTTCAATCCTCTAACGTTTCGAAGCACCAAACTTCTCTCTTGTTTTTTTCTTCTCCGAATCTCATTCCTTTGTTTCATTGACCTACACCATTTTTCATTCTCTCCCGTTTGTTACTTCCTTCACTACCTTGAATCATGTCAAACGTATATTCTGATGCTAGAGAAGGGAGTCGTGTTGCTCCCCCGTGGTGTTTCCCTCCCATGGGGAGAGCGTTTCCGCCATTGTTGAGGATAAATCCTTCTCGTCGGTGAAGGAAATGATCCCCCATAATCCTGACTCCGGGTCATACCTCACCAAAGTACCTAACGTCGCGCCTGGAGTTTTTCAATCGACGATGATGCCTAAGGAATTGGCGGAACTCAAGGCCAAATTCATCCTTCCAAACCATGTCGAGTTGATCCCAGCTGAAGGGGGCGTGGTACAGGTTCATCACATTGGGTATTGCGCACTTTATGCCTACCCCTTCCTCATCGGCTATTCTTTCCCCCTCCTTTCATTAGTGGAAGAATTTTGTCATCACTACGGCATCTGCCCTGCTCTGTAACAACCCGAATCCCACCTTTAGGCCGTGATGGCGTCTAACATTGAACTCGCTAGACAAGACAACATTACTAGTTATTCCGAATTATTCCTTTGCTGTTTAGCATATTTAAAAGTGATATGTAAGAACAAATAGATATGAGAAAGAAAAAGGTAAGAAATTAAACATCTTAAATAATAATTCTTATAAAAATTTCCTTAAACATACCCCCAAGACTGGTGTGACAAATTCACGAGCAGTCTAAGATTTTGCTAAAAACAAAGTCTAAACAAACAATACAATTGTCTCATAAGTACAAGAGAAGACAGAAAGAAAAAGGAATGAGATAGGAGGTGACGCCAAGGCCTGCGGACGCCTGCAGGACTACCTCAGTGTCGCCTGTGGACTGAAGGACACTCCCTCGATCACTGTGCACCGGGTCCGGTACCGTAATCTGCACAACATAAAGAAGTGCAGGTGTAGTATCAGTACAACCGACCCCATGTACTGAGTAAGTGATAAGCCTGACCTCGGCGAAGTAGTGACGAGGCTAGGACACGACAAATAATAAACACATGTGCAATTCAATAATATATAATTGAAATAACGGCAGGAAGTAAACAGTTAAGTATAAATACGGGAAGAACATGCCAGGGTACAAAGGGGGAAAACACTTATTGAGTAACAGAACATGGCAACCGTCTAGTATCAGAATAACAACAAAGAACAACAAGTGCACGACATCACCCTTCATACTTTACTCTCATTCTCGCCAAAACAAGTGCACGACATCACCCTTCGTGCTTTTACCTCACAATATCATGGCACGACATTATACTTCGTGCATTATCTCTCATATCATGGCACGACATCACCCTTCGTGCTTTTAAAATCACAATATCGACACGGCATTAACCTTCGTGCTTTTAAATATAAATCATGGCACCGCATCACCCTTCGTGCTTTACACTCTTCCTCACCCAACAATAAACAGAACAACAATTTGGAAAGGAAGAAACACAATACAAACCATAATTTACAACATCTCGGCAAGGGAACAGTGACAGAAATATCACCATCCCAGCAAGGGATCAATAACAGAAATATCACCGTCCCGGCAAGGGACCCAACTATAACCAATCTCACTGAACGTACAATATAACCAAAATAATCCACAACTGAACAACTAATAAACAATGTTCACGACTCAGTATTTCCAAAAATTGAATAATCTCCAAAATATAAGCTACTGCATAATACAATGGATATCGAAGAAAAACACATATACCATAAGATATGACTCACGGGCATGCTTGACAACAAGGTATAGGTACTCGTCACCTCACCTATACATTGAACATGATAATAACACGTAGCACATATGACTCAACACCTATTCCCTCAAGCTAGGGTTAGACCAAACACTTACCTCGATTCCAAAAATTCAAATAAAGCCTTTAGCACTGCTTTCCCTCTCGAATCCAACTCCGAAACGATAGTATATAGACATAATCCACTCAACAATATCAATACCGACTCAATAATTCAATCCCAAAGCCTAAATATGCTTTTCCCATCATTCTTCCAAAAATACCAAAATTCGACCCCGGGCCCGCTTGGTCCAACCCGAGGTTCGGACTAAAACCCGATCACCCATTCCCCCACGAACCCGAATATATAATTTGTCTTGAAATCTGATCCCTAACGAGGTTGAACTCCCCAAAACCCTAACTCTACCCAAAACCCCCAATTTCTACCTTTTAATCCATGATTTTAGGCCTAGATTCTAATAATAGTGGATGAAAATGAAAGAAAACGGAGTTAAGAAGACTTACCTATGAAGTTATGGAGGAAAAGTCTCCCAAGAATCACCCAAGAAGAGTGGAGAAGAAGAAGTTTGAAAGAAATGGGTTTAATCCCGTAACCATTCTATTTTTGAACTTTAAAAATCACTGGGCGAATTTATTCTACGCGATCGCGGAAAGGGAGTTGCGATCGCGGAGAGTACTGGGTTTTAGACCTACGCAATCGCGAACAAGGGACTGCGATCATGGAAGTACTGGACACTGACCATCGCGATCGCGTTCGCGTAGAGTAACACGCTGCCCTGCCCCCAGATCCCTTTAACGCTATGCGATCGCGTGAAGCCCCTCGCGGTCGTGTAGAGAACCACCCCTAGGCACTGCGATCGCGTCCAAGGCCCTGCGTTCGCGTAGGGTAATTTCCCACCCCCAACCATAGACACATCGTGATCGTGTGATTCATACCGCGATTGCGGAGAGCAAAACACAGAACACCAGAAACAGATCAAAAACCAGATATTTTCCAACTCTTTTGCACCCCGACACCTACCCGGAACTCACCCGAGCCCTCGGGACCCAAAACCAAATATACACACGACTTCAAAATCATCCTACCAACTTATTCGAGTAATTAAACCACTAGTATAACATCAAAAACAATGAATTAAACTAAAAAATCCATAGAATTTTCTCAAACTTTATAAACTTCTAAATTCTCCAATTTTGATCCGAAACACGTCAAACCATGTCCGTTTCTTTCCAAATTTTACAGATAACTCACATAACATATAAATAACCTGTTCCGAGCTCTGGAACCATAATACGGGCTCGGTAACACAGATTTCACATAAAAATTCATTTTCAAAAGTCTTTCTTATTTTCATAAAATAATTTTCTTTAAAAATTCATTTCTCGGACTTGGGACCTCGGCATTCGATTCCGGGCATACGTCCAGATCCCATATTTTCCTACAGACCCTTCGAGACCATCAAATCACGGGTCCGGGTCCGTTTACCAAAAGTGTTGACCAAACTCAACTTTATTCCATTAATTATCATAAACTCATCTGTTCAACACAATTCCACATAAAGACTTCTCGGCTACGCGCTCGGGCTGTTCACGCACATCGAGGTGAGACTAACGGAGCCTTTCGGGGCCTCGGAACACAGTTTTTGCTAAATTACACAAGATATCTCCACCTCTAAAACAACCGTTCGTCCTCGAACGGACATAGAAAAGTACTTGAATCGGGGAAAAGGTGGGGATAACGGCTCCGCATATCGGGCTCGAACTCCCAAGTAGCTGCCTCAACAGGCTGACCTCTCCACTGAACACGAACCGAAGGATAACTCTTCAATCTCAACTGCCGCACCTGCCGATCTAATATGGCTACCGGCTCCTCCTCATAAGACAAATCCTTGTCCAACCGGACACCACTGAAGTCAAGTGCATGAGATGGGTCCGCAATATACCTTCGGAGCATAGACACGTGAAATACCGGATGCACGGCTGACAAACTAGGTGGAAAGTCAAGTCTGTAAGCCACCTCTCCTACCTTGTCCAGAATCTCAAATGGACCAATGTACCTAGGGCTCAACTTGCCCTTCTTTCCGAATCTCATCACGCCCTTCATGGGCGACACCCAAAGAAATACCCGATCGCCTATCATAAATGCCAAATCTCGAAATCTACGATCCGCATAACTCTTCTGCCTGGACTGAGCTATACGAAGTTTATCCTGAATGATCTTCACCTTGTCCAAGGCATCCTGGACTAACTCAGACCCCAACAATCTAGCCTCTCCCGGCTCAAACCATCCGACTGGAGACCGACACCGTCTACCATACAACGCCTCATACGGAGCCATCTGAATGCTCGAGTGATAACTGTTGTTGTAGGCAAACTCAGCCAAAGGCAAGAACTGGTCCCATGAACCACCAAAGTCAATGACACAAGCTCGCAACATATCCTCCAAAATCTGAATAGTACGCTCGGACTGCCCGTCCGTCTGATGATGAAATGTTGTGCTCAAATCAATCTGGGTGCCAAACTCTCGCTGAAATACTCTCCAGAAAATAGGAGTTAAACTGAGTGCCTCGGTATGATATAATGGATATGGGCACACCATGTAGTCTAACAATCTCTCTCATATAGATCCTTGCCAACTTCTCTGCAGAATACGAAACTGATACTGGAATGAAGTACGCTGACTTGGTCAGCCTATCCACAACTACCCATACTGTATCAAACATCCTCTGAGTCCGTGGGAGTCCAACTACAAAGTCCATGGTGATACGCTCCCATTTCCACTCGGGAAGCTGAATCTGCTGCATCAATCCACCGGGTCTCTGGTGCTCGTACTTAACCTGCTGTCAGTTCAAACACCGAGCTACATAAGCTACAATATCCTTCTTCATCCTCCGCCACCAATAATGCATCCTCAAGTCCTGGTATATCTTTGCGGCGCCCGGATGAATAGAATACCGGGAACTATGGGCCTCCTGAAGTATCAACTCACGAATACCATCCACAACAGGTACACAAATCTGACCCTGCATCATCAAAACTCCCTCAACATCAACCGTAACCTGCTTGGCATATCTGTGCCTGACTCTATCTCTAAGAACACATAAATGATGATCATCATACTACCTGGCCCGAATACGGTCATACAAAGAAGAACGGGCTACAGTATGGGCCAAAACACTGTCAGTCTCAGAAACCTCCAATCTCACAAATCGGTTGGCTAAAGCCTGGACATCCAAAGCAAGAGGTCGCTCTCCGGCTGATAAATAGGCAAGACTACCCATACTGGCTGACTTCCGGCTCAAAGCATCGGCCACCACATTGGCCTTCCCGGGATGATAAAGAATGGTAATATCATAATCCTTCAGCAACTCTAACAATCTCCTCTGTCCCATGTTCAACTCCTTTTGTTTAAACATATATTGTAAGCTCTTATGATCCATCAACACCTCATATGGCACACCATACAAATAATGCCTCCAAATCTTCAATGCATGCACAATAGATGCTAACTCCAAGTCATGAACTGGGTATATCTTCTCATAAACCTTCAACTGACGAGAAGCATAGGCTATAACCTTGCCATCCTTCATCAACACTGCACCAAGACTAACCTGTGAAGCATCACAATACACGATATACGATCTTGAACATGTGGGCAAAACTAACACTGGTGTCGTGGTCAAGGTTGTCTTGAGCTTCTGAAAGCTCGCCTCACACTCATCAGACCACCTGAACTGAGCACTCTTCTGAGTCAACCTGGTCATCGGGGCTGCAATGGATGAAAATACCTCCACAAACCGGTGATAATAACCTGCTAAGCTCAAGAAACTCCGGATCTTTATAGATGAGGTGGGTCTAGGTCAATCTCTGACTGCTGAAATCTTCTTGGGATCCACCTGAACACCCTCTGACGATACCACATGGCCTAGAAATCCAACTGAACTCATCCAGAACTCACACTTGGAAAATTTTGCATACAACTGACTATCCCTCAAAGTCTGGAGGACGACTCTAAGGTTTTCTCATAGTCCTCCCGGCTGCGAGAGTAAATCAAAATATCATCAATTAAAACAGTCACAAAAGAGTCCAAATAAGGCCTGAACACTCGGTGCATCAACTCCATGAAAGCAGCGGGGGCATTAGTCAGCCCAAATGACATCACCAATAACTCATAATGCCTATAATGAGTGCGAAAGGCTATCTTAGGGACGTCAGACGCCCTAATCCTCAACTGATGGTGACCAGATCTCAAGTCAATCTTGGAGAACGTTGAAGCACCCTGAAGCTGGTCGAATAAATCATCAATCCTCGACAAAGGATACTTGTTCTTAATAGTAACCTTATACAGCTGCCGGTAGTCAATACACATCCTCATCGAGCCATCTTTCTTCTTGACAAACAATACTAGAGCCCCCCAAGGAGAAATACTAGGCCTAATGAAGCCTTTATCCAACAAATCTTGCAACTGATCTTTCAACTCCTTCAACTCTGGCGAGGCCATACGATACGGCGGAGTAGAAATAGGTTAGGTGCCCTGAGCTAACTCAATACAAAAATCAATATCCCTGTCGGGTGGCATACCTGGCAGGTCAGCAGGGAATATCCCTGGAAACTCACGACGAGCACAGACTCCAGGGAAGGAACCTCGGCGCTAGAATCACGAACATAGGCCAGATTGGCCAAACAACCCTTCTCGACCATGCGTCGAGCCTTCATATAAGAAATGACTTTAGCAGAAGAATGACTAGGAGTCTCCCTCCACTCCAAATGAGGCACCCCTGGCAAGGCCAAGGTCACTGTCTTGGCATGACATTCCAGAATAGCATAATAGGGGGATAACCAATCCATCCCCAATATAACATCGAAGTCAACCATATCAAGAAGCGAAAGATCAACCTAAATCTCCAGACCACCAATGACTACTAAGAAAGCACGGTAGACTCGATCTACCACTATGGAATCACCCACCGGTGTAGACACATGCACAACAGTACTCAAGGAATCACGGGACATACTCAAATAAGGGGTAAAATATGAAGACACATAGGAGAAAGCAGATCCCGGATCAAATAAAATCGAATCATCTCTGCTGCAAACTGAAACCATATTTGTAATAACTGCATCAGAGGCCTCAGCCTCCAGCTTGGCAGGAATGGCATAGCACCGGGGCGGGGCCCCTCTGATCTGAACATCTCTAGGTCGACCTACTGCGGGTTGACCTCTATCTCTCGTGGCCTGTCCTCCACCTCTATGAGTCTGACCTCCACCTCTGGCACCTCGACCTCCACCCCTAGCTGGCTGAGGGGGTGAGGGTGCACCTGGTGCGGGAATCATAGCACGAGAACCCTGATGCTGAGAACTAGTAGAAGCTCGGGGGCAATATCTTGCAATGTGCCCTGGATCACCACAAGAGTAACAAGCCTTCTGATGCTGAGACTGCTAGCCCTGAAACTGTCCCTGTCGACCAGAATAACCACCCTGGAAGCTCTGAAGCGGCGGTGCACTGATAGGAGTTGATGGCGCACTGCGAGATACCTGAAGCGCCGACTGGAATGGCCTAGGAAGATGACCCTTGCCAAAGAAACCTCTGCCTCTAGATGAGGCACCACTGAAATGACCGGAATAGCGAGGTATCTTGTCAGACCCCTGACGACTGCCCTGTGATAAGACCATCTCAATACGCTTGGCCACATTGGCCGCCTCCTGAAATGAAATATCAGCACATGTCTCTCTGGCCATCTGGAGTCTAATAGGACGAGCTAGACCCTCAATAAACCTCCTCACCCTCTCACGATCAGTGGGGAGTATCATGATAGCATGTCGATCCAAAGTAATGAACCTGGTCTCATACTGTGTAACAGTCATAAATCCCTGCTGGAGGCGCTCAAACTGCCTCCGAAGACCCTCCCTATGAGTAACTGTTAGAAACTTCTCCAAGAATAACTCGGAGAACTGAGCCCAAGTCAATGGTGCATACCCAGCTGGCCTGGTCAAGCAATAGTCTCTCCACCAAGTCTTTGCGGTACCAGAAAGACAGAATGTAACAAAATCAACTCCATTGGACTCCACAATGCCCATGTTCCGAAGAACCTCATAGAAATTGTCCAAGAAATCCTGGGGATCCTCTGATGATGCACCAGTAAATGTAGTAGAAAATAACTTGGTGAACCAATCCAACCTCCACAAAGCATCGACAAACATGGCTGCCCCCTCAACTGCCTGCGCCACAAAACCCGGCTGAGTTGCTCCAGCTGCCTGAGGTGCTGGAGTCTGGAACTGAGGAGCTAGCTGCTCTAGTGTGCGGGTAGCAGGAGTCTGGGTCCCTCCCCCAGCCTGAGAGATGACAGGTGCAGTAGGAAGAAGATCAGCCTGAGCCACGCTCTCTATAAGGCCCACTAAACAGACCAGAGCGTCCTGAAGAACTGAGGTGGCAATGAACCCCTCCGGGACATGAGCTGGTCCAACTGGAACTGCCTGAGCAGGAACCTCACCGGCAAAGTCTACCTGTGGGTCCTCCGCTGGTGTTGCTGCTATGGGATGAGCCCTAGCTCTGCCTCGGCCTCTATCACGGCCTCGGCCCCTCGCAGGAGTTGCAATAGGAGGATCGGGCTGCTGATCAGTAGATGAGGAAGCACGTGTTCTCGCCATCTGCGAGAGAATAGAATAGAAAATCATTTAGCATTTAGAATTCAAACCGCACGACAAAGAAGAAGAAATGTGAAGTTATTCCTAGCCTTGCAACCTCTGGGGGATAAGTACAGATGTCTCCGTACCGATCCCTCAAACTCTACAAGTTTGTCCGTGAATTGTGATACCTAAGCAACCTAACGCTCTGATACCAACTTGTCACGACTCGAAATCCCACCTTCAGGCCGTGATGGCGTCTAACATGGAACTCGCTAGACAAGCCAACGTTACTAGTTATTTCGAATTATTCTTTTGCTGTTTAGCATATTTAAAAGTGACATGTAAGAACAAATAGATATGAGAAAGCGGAAGGTAAGAAATTCAACATCTTAAATAATAATTCTTACAAAAATTTCCTTAAACATACCACCAAGACTGGTGTCACAAATTCACGAACAGTCTAAGATTTTGCTAAAAACAAAGTCTGAACAAACAATACAACTGTCTCAGAAGTACAAGAAAAGAAAGAAAGAAAAAGGAATAAGATAGGAGGTGACGCCAAGTCCTGCGGACGCCTGCAGGACTACCTCAGTGTCGCCTGTAGACTGAAGGACATTCCCTCGATCAGTGTCCACCGTGTCCGGTACCATAATGTGCACAACATAAATAAGTAAAGGTGTAGCATCAGTACAACCGATCCCATGTACTGAGTAAGTGTCGAGCCTAACCTCGGCGAAGTAGTGATGAGGCTAGGACACGGCAAATAATAAACACATGTGCAATTCAATAATATATAATTGAAAACGACAGGAAGTAAATAGTTAAGTACAAATACGGGAAGAACATGCCAGGGTACAAAGGGGAAAAACACTTATTGAGTAACAGAACATGGTAACCGTCTAGTATCAGAATAACAACAGAAAACAACAAGTGCACGACATCACCCTTCGTGCTTTACTCTCATTCTCGCCAAAACAAATGCACGACATCACCCTTAGTGCTTTTACCTCACAATATCATGGCACGGCATTATCCTTCGTGTATTATCTCTCATATCATGGAATGGCATCACCCTTCGTGCTTTTAAAATTACAATATCGGCACGACATTAACCTTCGTGCTTTTAAATATAAATCATGGCACAGCATCACCCTTCGTGCTTTACACTCTTCCTCACCCAACAATAACCAGAACAACAATTTGGAAAGGAAGAACACAATACAAACCATAATTTACAACATCACGGCAAGGGAACAATAACAGAAATATCACCGTCCCGGCAAGGGACCCGACTATAACCAATCTCAATGAATGTACAACATAACCAAAATAATCATCAACCGAACAACTAATAAACAGTGTTCATGACTCAGTATTTCCAACAATTGAATAATCTCCAAAATATAAGCTATTGCATAATATAGTGGATATCGAAGAAAAACACATATACCATAAGATATGACTCACGGGCATGCTTGACAACAAGGTATATGTACTCGTCACCTCACCTATACATTGAACATGATAATAACACGTAGCACATATGACTCAACACCTATTCCCTCAAGCTAGGGTTAGGCCAAACTCTTACCTCAATTCCAAGAATCCAAATCAAGCCTCTATCACTACTTTCCCTCTCGAATCCAACTCCGAAATGATAGTATCTAGACATAATCGACTCAAAAATATCAATACTGACTCAATAATTCAATCTCAAATCCTAAATATGCATTTCCCATCATTCTTCCAAAAATACCAAATTCGACCCCGTGCCCGCTTGGTCCTAACCCGAGGTTCGGACCAAAATCCGATCATTCATTCCCCCACGAACCTGAATATACAATTTGTCTTGAAATCCAATCCCTAATGAGGTTGAATTCCCCAGAATCCCCAAATCCCTAACTCTACCCAAAACCCCCAATTTCTACCTTTTAATCCATGATTTTAGGCCTAGATTATAATAATAGTGGATGAAAATGAAATAAAACGGAGTTAAGAACACTTACTTATGAAGTTATGGAGTAAAAGGCTCCCACGAATCGCCCAAGAAGAGTGGAGAAGAAGAAGTTTGAAAGAAATGGGTTTAATCCCGTAACCATTCTGTTTTTGAAATTTAAAAATCACTGGGCGAATTTATTCTACGCGATCGCGGAAAGAGAGTTGCAATCGCGGAGAGTACTGGGTTTTAGACCTACGCAATCACGAACAAGTGACTGCGATCGCGGAAGTACTGGACACTGAACATCGCGATCGCGACCAACCGATCCCGTTCACATAGAGCAACACGCTGCCCTGCCCCCAGATCCCATTAACGCTATGCGGTCGCGTGAGGCCCCTCGCGATCGCGTAGAGCACCATCCCCAGGCACTGCGATCGCGTCTAAGGCCCTGCTTTCGCGTAGGGTAATTTCCCACGCCCAACCATAGACACATCGCGATCGCGGAGAGCAAAACACAGAACACCAGAAACAGATCAAAAACCAGATTTTTTCAAACTCTTTTGCACCCCGACACCTAACCGGAACTCACCCGAGCCCTCGGGACTTAAAACCAAATATACACACGACTTCAAAATCATCCTACCAACTTATTCGAGTAATTAAACCACTAGTATAACATCAAAAACAATGAATTAAACTCAAAAATCCATAGAATTTTCTCAAACTTCATAAACATCTAACACAGATTCTTTCCAAATTTTTCAGAATACTCATATAAAACATATCGAACATGTTACGGGATCCGGAACCATAATACGGGCTCGGTAACACAGATTTCATATAAATTCATTTTCAAAAGTCTTTCTTATTTTCAGAAAATAATTTTCTTTAAAAATTCATTTCTCGGACTTGGGACCTCTGAATTCGATTCCAGGCATACGCCCAGATCCTATATTTTCCTACGGACACTCCGGGACCGTCAAATCACGGGTCCGGGTCCATTTACCAAAAATATTGACCAAAGTCAACTTTATTCCATTAATTATCATAAATTCAACTGTTCAACACAATTCCACATAAAGACTTTCCGGCTACGCGCTCGGGATGTGCACGCACATCGAGGTGATATTAACGAAGGCTTTCAAGGCCTCAGAACATAGTTTTTGCTAAATGATGGGTCATCACAATCTCTACATCTAAAACAACCGTTCGTCCTCGAACGGACATAGAAAAGTCGTCGCTGAGGAGGATGTTGGATCCGACTCCAACATGGATATGGATGAGTTGAGGATAATTGATGAGGGATTCAGCAACTCGAAGTGAGGTTGGAAGGGGGCTCCAGGACTATTGTGATCCCAATGGATCGTAATCTTCTTATAAACACCAAGGAAATAGTCCCTTCCCTCGGTCCTATTTGTTCTGAATTGAGGGTTCGACCCTCAAGATGGTAAATGACAGCACCCTATCGAATAACATTGTCGGCAATTCTCTCCGGGTAAGAACAACTATTTTCCGTTCTTTTCCTTATGTTTTTCTTTCTTTCATAAGATTTAATTTATATTCTTCTTTAGCAGACAGTTGTTTTGGAGACCGAGAGTGCTCGTCGGGAGAAGAAACGTAAATATATTTACCTGAAGTTGAAGGACAAGTATTTTACATATCTTGCAAATTATCAGGAGCTCGGGTGTCAGCTCCCTGAAGGCAGCGATGTATACCATTTGAGGGAGGAGTTGAAATAGAGGGACGAGGAGCTGATGCGTGTTGTGGAGAAATGTAGTGTCATGGATGGGACATTTAGTATAAAAGAGGAGGAACTGGAGCTTAGAAGGGACGTAGAATCCCAATGCAGTGATCTCCAAGCCCAAGTGGTCTTGCTGCGAGGCCAACTAGAAGAGTCCCAATTCAGGGCGAGAAGTATGAGGAGATAGAAAAGGCGGAGTCTGCTCGATCGGGGGCTCAGATGAGGGTGGAGTCCCTTGAAGTGGCGAACCGAACTTTTGTTCTGAGCAAGAAAATGACTTGTCGACGACAAGGCTCAAAGAACAACGGCTTGATGAAAGGACTGGGGAGTTAGATATAGAAACCTCTGATCTTTATGATTGGGTTGCCGCTCTTGTGGCCGAGAAGGTCAAACTACTTGCACAACCTTCTTCATTTAAGAACTCTAGCTTCCCCAACATTCTTTGTGAACTGTATGAAGAGTGGATCCACGCAGAGACCCGATTGGATGTGATTTGTGAGCTGCATGTGGCTGGCTTCGTTCCTACCGCGGAGTTTGAGGAGGCTTGGGTTGCTTGTGGTTACAACCCGGCTACCCCTTGTCCTAGCGAGGAGGATGTGTACGGTGAGGATGATGTAGATCACCTTGAGGATGAGGCCTGGTATGATTCCATGTATCCTCCAAGCAAAGAAGGAGAGATCATTAAAGATCGGGTTGGCGAGGATATCGTAGGTCGTGATGGCGATGGTCAGCAGTAGTTTGTTTCTATAACTTCTCTTTTTGTATATTTTTTCTGGTGTCTTCAAGAGCCTTTGCAAGAAACCTTAGAATGAATATCAAAGCTGGTTTTGTTGCTTTCATTTGCACCTTTCTTATTTCCCGTGGTTTGTTTCTATACTTTGCGTGTTTTTATCCTTCATACTTTTGTCGTCGTCCTTGCATATATCAAAGTTTATTGAAACATGGCCGAGGGTCGATAGGTGTTATTCAAACTTGATCAAATTTTTAATCATGATCGAGGGCCGATAGGTGTTGTTCGAACTTGCTCGAACTTATTCTTTTATTAATCACATCTGAGGGTCGGTAGGTATTGTTCGAACTTGGTCAAACTTATCCTTTTATTAATCATGGCCGAGGGCTGATAGGTGTTGTTCGAACTTGGTCAGACTTAACCTTTTATTAATCACCACCGAGGGTCGGTAGGTGTTGTTCGAGCGGGGTCGAACATAACCTTATGTTAATCACAGCTGAGGGCTGATAAGCGTTGTTCAAGCGGGGTCAAACTTAGCCTTTTGTTAATCGCGGCCGAGGGCCAATAGGCATTCCTCGAGCGGGGTCGAACATAGACTTTTGTTAATCGCGGACTAGGGCCGATATGCATTGTTCGAGTGGGGTCTAATATAGCCTTTTGTTACTCACGGTCGAGGGCCAATAGGAGCTTTTGATAAATGTAAGTTTCTTATTACTTTAGTGTTGTTGCTCTAATTATATGAATGGAGAAAGTTGCAAATTTTTGGGCATTGGGTGGCGTTCCAGTCCTAGTCCCAGTCAATCTAGCCTTCATTTCTTGACTTTGAGAGAATTGAGGAGTCGACCAATGAAAGAGAAAAAAAATCCCTCCCACACATACTTCGACTCGATGTGTTCCCGTTGTCGCCTCGTTTAAAACCTCCTTGAGAAAACCTTAATGGGACAAAAATCAAGTGAGGGAAAAAGAGTACGACTTGAGGACACTTATTCCCTTTGAATTTGAAGTATTTGAGGTAGCTGATGTTCCAATTGTTGGGTAATTTACAACAAGAAATCTTACAATTCAAGATTTAATTCAAATAAAAAAAAAGGTAATTCAGCTAAATATGTTGCATAGATTGCAAGTAAGAGTTAAGGCACGTAGGCATGTGATATTAGACTAAACATGATAGCTACACATAATAAGTCAACTCAGTTAAGGAATAAAAAGGAGACTACTCAGCAAGAATCAAAATTTCCACATTTAGCCCGTGAACGCACTCGTCACCTCGCGTACACGGCACCCACATATCACAAATTGTTACAATAGTATCAAACACTTAGGGGATTTTGCCCCCCCCCCCCACAGGGTTAGACAAGACACTTACTTCAAATCTCGCTCAATTAGTCAAGTAGTATGCTTTTCCCTCGATTTTCGAACTCCGATCATCTCGAATCTAGCTAAAACAATTTCATACTATAAATATAAATGCAAGAACTAATTTAAATAATAAAATTACAACTTTAACAAAGAATTGAAAATTCTCCCCAAAAAGTCGACCCGAGCACACATCTCGGAACCCAATAAAAGTTACGAAATATGAAATCACATTCAACCACGAGTCCAACCATACCAATTTTACCGACAAAAACTCGACCTTCAAATCCTCAAATCTTATTTTCAAATCCCTAGGCCCAAATCCTCGAATTTCACCTTAAAAACACGTAATTTAGTCGAAATAATCGATGATGATTCAATATTATTGACTAAGAATGATCACAATTGACTTACCTCAAGTTTTCCCATCAATTCCCTCTGAAAATAACCCCAAAATCGTGTTGGAAATTTCCAAAAATGCCAAAATCCTGCAACCCCTTTGTTATTATTCTGCTCGGGCATTTTCGTATTTGGGACTCACTTGGCCGCATCTGCGGTCTCGCATATGTGAGAACTCCAAGTAAGGATGAAAATCAGTTTACCCAGTCCCATAAAGTAATTAGTAGTTGACCAATTACATATTAATCCCCACATGGTATTGAAATTGAAATCTGTTTGACAAATGGCCTAAAACTACCTAAAAAATTGTAAATTAAAATAAGAAAATTGAAAAATTCTATGAGTAATTAAGCATACCAGATATGAGGAGTGCAACTAAATGATCACATATGTGGGTGGAGCGTGGCAGATGATTGAATAGATGATTTCCAAGTTTTAGAGTTTAGAGTTCTCCGAGAGGGAAAAACTTGTACAGTAGCCCAAGGTTACTATTTATACTTAGACACCAACTTGGGGATCAACGGTCCGCACAATTTGTGGTGCGACCGCATGTCTTGATTGCGGACCGCATAATTCGATGTGTGGTCACAGAATGGCTAATTCTCTGACGGACCAAATTTCATAGAGTTTGCATTTTCCCCTTCCAAGTTGTGCGGTCCGCACAAGATTTGTGCGACCGCAGTTGCCTTCTGTTGTAGCATTCAAAATTGTGCGGTCCATACAATACATGTGCGGTCCGCACTTTTTCCACACTTAGACAATTTTTCTGAGCACAGTTTCTATAAATCACACTCATTCCTACAACATACTTCAAATCTAGTTAACACAAAATAACACCTATCTACAAAAGAAGAAAAGAAAAAGAAAAAGAAAACAATGGGTTGCCTACCAAGAAGCGCCTGATTTGATGTCGCGGCATGATACATATTACCATAACTTCAAATGAATAGCCGCCACCACGTTGCCATCATCATCTTGTCCCAAATAAAGCTTCATCTGGTAACTCGAAATACCTCATCATTTTTGTTCTTCAAGTCCAATGCACCAAAAGGTGTCACACCCACAATTTTAAAGGGACCACTCCATTTGGATTTCAGCTTTCTGAGAAACATCTTCAACCGTGAGTTGAACAATAAAAAAGATCGCCCCACCTTGAACTCATTATTTCATATGTATTTTTCATGAAGGTACTTCATTCTCTCTTNCGGGCTGCTTTCAAAACCCATATTGGTATGTCTCCATACTGGTTGGTGTTTGGCAAAGCTTGTCATCTTTTGGTGGAACTTGAGTACAAAGTCATGTGGGCTTTAAAGAAGTGGATTTTTTATTGGGATGCAACCGCCAACTTGCAGATTTCACATTTGAATGAATTGGATGAGTTTCGATACGATATATATATATATATATATATATCGTATCGAAACTCATCCAATTCATTCAAATGTGAAATCTGCAAGTTGGCGGTTGCATCCCAATAAAAAATCCACTTCTTTAAAGCCCACATGACTTTGTACTCAAGTTCCACCAAAAGATGACAAGCTTTGCCAAACACCAACCAGTATGGAGACATACCAATATGGGTTTTGAAAGCAGCCCGATAAGCCCATTGTGTATCATCAAGCTTCATTGTGCAAGAGTCCTAAAGTGCAGGGGTAGTAAGAGGCATCTCAGGTGCATGCTCTCCAACTGGAACTACTGGTGGCTCTTCTGCAGTAGCTTGTGCAGGTGCTCCTCCTGCACCCCGTACTCTTCCTCGGCTTCTGCCTTGGCCTCGGCCTCGGTCTCTTGTTGCTCCAACAGAGGGCGTGGGTGTCTGATCATCGGATCTAGTTGTGCGTGTCCTCACCATATGTCAGATAATCGAAAGACAATGGTTTAGAATTTCAAAGCCAACAAATGTGCACGATAAGGAAATAAGTGAACCTTTTCCTACCAGTTCCATAGCCTCCAAAGATAAGTACATGCGTCTCGTACCGATCTGCGAGACTCTACTAAACCTGCTTGTGACTCACAACACCTGTGAACCTAGATCTCTGATACCAACTTGTCACAACCCTAAATTTTCCTCTGTATGATGTAGTGATGTCACCTAGTCTCTAAGACTATGTAAGCCTAACAACATTGCGGAATAACAGAATCTAAATTTGAACTCAAACCTCAACAGTTGAGATAAATAAAAACTGCAAATCAAATAATTACAAATCCTAAAACCCGGTAGAAATAAGTCACCAGCTTCTAAGAGAAATACTAAGTGTCTCTATACATCAGAGTGTAAAGAGAATAAGGAAAATAACATAATAAGGATAGAGGGGGACTCCGAGGTCTGCGGACGCTGACAGATGTACCTTGAAGTCTCCGCGTACATACTAGCTCACTGATACCTGGTCTGGTAGGAAGTACCTGGATCTGCACAAAATGATGTGCAGAAGCGTAGTATGATTACACCATAAAGGTGCCCAGTAAGTGCCAAGCCTAACTTCGGTAGAGTTGTGACGAGGTCAGGTCAAGCCCTACTAGAAATAATAGGAAAATAAGACAGAAAATTTAATAATATAATGAAATGACTGAGAAGTGAACAATGAGAATGTTCAGGAAGACAACAACACTGCAAATATAGGTAAACAATAAGGGCGCTCTCGAGGTACCGCCTCGTAGTCCTAAAAGTAAATATGTGACAGGGGTTATTCCCGAGGAATCGCCTCGTAGTCCCAAAAGTAAATATGTAATTGAAGGCTAATCTCCCGAGGAATCGCCTCGTAGTCCCAAAATGAAATATGAAAACAGGTGGATCTCCCGAGTAAACGCCTTGTAGTCCCAAAATTAAATATGCAGCAGATAACTGAAGGAAAAACGAATTTACAACAATAAATCTTACAATTAAAAATTTAATTCAAATCATGGAAACATGTAATTCAACTAAGCATGGTTCATATGCAAGTAATATTTAAGGCACGTGGACATGTAATATTAGACTAAACATGATAGCTACACATACTAAGGCAACTCAGTTAAGGAATAAAAAGGAGACTACTCAGCAAGAATCAAAATTTCCACATTTAGCACGTGTACGCACTCGTCACCTCGCGTACACGGCACTTACATATCACAAAATGTTACAACAATATCAAATGCTAAGGAGATTTCCCCCACACAGGGTTAGAGAAGCCACTTACTTCAAATTTCGCTCAATCAGTCAAGTAGTATGCCTTTACCTCAATTTTCCAACTCCGGTCGGCTCGAATCTAGCCAAAACAATTTCATACTATAAATATAACTACAAGAACTAATTTAAATAATGAAATTATGACTGTAGCAAAGAAATGAAAATTCGGCCCAAAAAGTCGACCCGGGCCCACGTCTCGGAACCCGACAAAAGTTACAAAATATGAACGCCCATTCAACAACGAGTCCAACCATACCAATTTTACTAAATTCCGACAACAACTCCACCTTCAAATCCTTAAATCTTACTTTCAAATCCCTAGGCCCAAATCCTCGAATTTCACCTCAAAAACACGTAATCTAGTCAAAATAATCGATGATAGTTCAATATTATAGACTAACAATGATCACAAGTGACTTACCTCAAGTTTTCCCATGAATTCCCTCTGAAAATCGCCCCAAAACCGTGTTGGAAATGTTCAAAAATGCCAAAATCCCGCAACCCCTCTGTATTTATTCTGCTGGGGCATTTTCGCATCTGCGACTCACTTGGTCGCATTTGCGGTCTCGTAGATATGAGAACTCCAACGCTTCTGCGGACAATAGTTCACTTCTGCAGTCCAGTGCCCTACTTAGCCCAGGCCGCATCTGCGACTATTTTGTCGCTTCTGCGAGCTTTCATCCGCTTCTGCGGACCACACGCTTCTGTAATGCTAGGCTCGTTTTGCGAGCTCGCACCTGCGAGCAAATTTCTGCAGGTGCAATTGCATCCGAAGACATCAATTACAGCTTTATTCTAAGTCTAAGTTTGATCCGTTAACCATCTGAAACTCACCCGAGGCCCCCAGGACCTCAACAAAATATACCAACAAATCCTAAAATATCATACAAACTTAGTCGAAGCCTCAAATCACATCAAATAACGTTATAAATGTGAATCATACCCCAATTCAAGCTTAATGAAACTAAGAAATTCCAACTTCTACATTTGATGCCGAAACTTATTAAATCAAGTCTGATTGACCGATATCAAAATTCAACTCCCCAGTCAAACTTCCAAACTTAAACTTTATATTTTTGCTATTTTAAGACTAATTTAACTACGGGCTTCCAAATAATTTTCCGAATACGCTCTTAAGTCCAAAATCACCCTACAAAACTATTGGAATCATCAAAACTCTATTCCGGAATAGTTTACACATAAATCAATATTCGGTCAACTATTTCAACTTAACCGTTAAACCTTGGAACTAAGTGTTCCAGTTCATTCCAAAACATCACCGGACTCGAACCAATTACCCCGACAAGTTACATAACAATTGTAAAGCACAAATTGAGTAGTAAATGGGGGAACAAGGTTGTAATACTCAAAATGACCGGGCGGGTCGTTACACCATGTCGAAACATGTTTACAACTTATTGTCTGAGGGTGATGCAAACTTCTATTTTGTGTCCGCATTCCTAGTGGAACTTCTATAGGGCATCAGATTTTCTTGTGCTTGGATCGACCTCATCTTTGGCGGCCACTTCACCTTCATTCCGAGTTTCTCCAAAGCATAGACTATTTCTGTGGGTGATACACAAAATTTGTGAGCAGACAATAAGGGGCATACCTCTGTCATTTTAGTGAGTCCCTATCCTTGACTTGGATGGGCCGTCTTCATAGCGGGGGGAAGGTGGGGCGGGAGCCCTGGCGTATGGTTGGTGACGTTCCCTGCTAGGTCGTGGGACCGGGGTGATCCTTCCTGATGTTGTTTCTTTTTTCTTTTCTGGACTCGGCTTGTACCAAGATGAGCCTATTGGTTGGTCCGTTGAGGCCGTCCTCATCTGCTCGAACTTCGGCATAATAAGCATTATAGATCTCGTCCCAAGTGGTTGGAGGATATTTCATCAATTGGCTCAGCAATTTTCTAGTTGCTCTCGAACAATCTCTACTCTTGTTTCAGCCTTTTTGGCTCTGGTATGTGCCATTATGAACTTATCGGCCATTTTCTTGAAAGTTTCTATGGAACGAGCTGGTAGGTGTGAGTACCATGTTAATGCTCCTCTAAGGGTTTCACCAAACTTCTTCTGTAAAATAGAGGACACTTGTTCCTTGGTTGGGTCGTTGCTTTTCACGGCGGTGACATAATGAGTCACATAATCTTATCGGTCGTTCATTCATATACCCTGAGGTAGGGATGCATTTATAAGGTCTTTGGTATGGCATGCAGGGCTGCTTCTTCGTTGTACGACTGCTCTACGAACCTGCCGACGTCCCTCTTTGGCAATAGTTTAGGACCGCCCGGTATCTTGTCGACTCGTTCTTGGTGTTCTTTCATTTGATCTCTGAGTACTTTGTTTTCATTCTCCATTTCTTCCATCCTCCTGGAACGATGGCGAGGGTGTTGTCACATGCATTGCTAGTAACGTCATGAGTTATACCTGGTATTGGAGCGTCTGGTCGGTCACCCTGTTTGTCTGCTCGTTGTACTATGTATATTCTTGTAGTCTCTGTAGTCGTGCATGGAGTGGGCTTGTTGAGCACGCTCACTAGCGTATCAATTAGCCATGCTTCGGGGATCTTTTTCATGACTGGTGGCATCCCTTCTTCTGTGGACGTGGAGGCCCCTTTTTCATTTGGTTTTGTTATGCTACAATCGTGGGAGCGACCTTTCGCGCCCGGGGGAGAAAGTGGGGATCACGTTTTTGCCTAATGTCTCACAGCTCTCATTAATAGAGTTCATGATATTGCTAGGGAAGTCACCGGTCACTGTAGTCCTCTCTCCTTGGTTACCTGCCATGTAGGTTTTTGCACATGCAATGAAAAAGGAAGATCTTGGGGTTACTGAGGTTAGTCACTCACGTTAGCAGTAGATCTATAGGAAACAAAAAAATTAACTAAGAAATCAGACGACGCCAAATTCTTTGACCAAAAATATAGATTTTGGCTTAGCCAATTAGATTATATGAAGAAGAGTTAATCTTAGTTAAAAATAATATCCAAAAGATAAAGCTAAGGCTGTAAAGTGGGCCGGTCAGGCCTGGGCCTAGGCCCGCGAGCCCATATGGGTAGTGGACCTAAATGGGCCAGCCCGTTTAAGCCCGGGATCAGTTGGGTCTAAGAGCCCATGTGGCCGGTCCTCACACTTGAGCCCGCGAGCCCGGGACCGGCTTCCTAAGTGGGTCGGTTCAACTGGGCCTAAACGGGCCAACGGCTAATTTTTTTTTTTTTTTTTAAAAATTCCAAAGGTTGGAAGGTTTAAATTATAGTCGTTAGCCTGCAAAAATAGCCGTTTGGAACTTTAAAAAATAGTCATTTTATCCTCCAACTTTGTTTTAACCCCAAACTTTTTATAATTATACTTTTCCCCTATTCTCAACTATAAATATCCCATAATTCTTTCATTTTTCTCACAAAATCATCAATCTCTCTCTAATTTTCTTCTATAATTGCTTACTTTATTGTTGCAATTCGTGAAAAATTGTCAAGTTGGTGAATTGAAGTATTCAAAGTCTTCAACAATATATAATTTTCAACAAGTTGTTCGTCAATTCCGTAAACTCGTTCCAACTCTTAAGTTTTAATATTATAGTGTTGTTTGTTTACTTTGTATAATTATAATTAATATGGCATATTATTTGAAAAAAATATTTGGTAAAAGCAAGGAAAAATCCAAGATTGGTGAATCTAGTGGCCAAGTTGTTACTCCTCCACTTCCCCCGGCTCCCTGACCCAAACTTGTTACCCGTCTTACCCCTGCTATTCTTGATAGAGATAATACTTTATTACAATTTACCGATAGTCAATTTTATCATGATATTGCACCAGGTGAACAATTAAACCATGAATATATGAATTCTCTTTATGGTAATCCAACTATTGATGAAAATAATGATGAAAATATAAATTTTGATGAAACGCAACCGGATGACGATACACCTACTAGTCCTGTTGTTGAAGTTAACCCAAATGATGCCCCGTCTGACCCTCCTGTTATTGCCCATACTTTTTCTAGACAACTTTCTAAACAGAGCGAAACATCTCCTGTTTGGGCATTTTTTATTCAACTAAGAGAAAAAAAAAGNGGGGGGGGGGGGGTGGTGGTGGTTTACGGAAGTTTGACTAGACACATAAAGAAAACACCCTAGAGATAAAGTCAAATTTCTTCAAATGAAAGCTGCGGCCGAGGGGACAAGTGTACCTAGTCAGGTTGACCCTAGTACCGGGTCAAATCAATTTCAACCGGGAATTAATATTATTACTGGTGATATTTTATATTACGATCCAAGAAAAGATCGTGAAGAATTGGCAAAAATGATTACTGTTATGTGCTTGCCCTATAGTTTTCCTTCTAACCCTCAGTTTGTGCATTATATTAGAAAAGTTTTTAATCCTACTTATAAAGGATGGCCTCACACAACTGTAAAGAGCGATATTTATAAATATAAACTTGAATATGAACAATATTTGCGCTATTTATTTACTCATATAAATTGTCGTGTTGCTATTACTACTGATATTGGTAGAAGTGGTAATGACTGTGATTATCTTACTGTTACCAGTCATTGGATTGATGAGGATTGGATAATACAAAAGCGCATTATTGCTTATAGAGTAATTAATTCACGTCACACAGGGAAGTTTATTGCTAGCATGGTTACGGATATTTGTAGATATTTTTGCATTAGAGATAAAATAATGTCAGTTTCAATGGATAATGCTTCTAGTAACACTAATGTTATATCCTTGCTTACCACTACACTAGATCCTGCATTTAGTAATATTTTTTATGTTAGATGTATTTGTCATATTTACCATTTAATTATTGGTGATGGTATAAGAATTTTAAATGTTGAAATTGAAAAGGTTAAAATGGCTCTTAATTGCCTTTTTTATTCAAACCGTAAAAGTAGACTTAGAGAATATTTTAAAAGATGCGATGAATTTGACCTAAGAGAAAGAAAGGTTCCTAAACCTTGTCCAACTAGATGGAATTACATGTATGAAAGTTTAGTTGTTGCATATGAATATAGAAACCCAATAAACTCAACGTTTAATGCTCGTGTAGCTGATGATTGATGAGCATCTTACAAATCAGGATTGGGCTAATGTAGAATTTTTAGAAAAATTTTATATTGGTACAAATGAATTATCTGGGCAATATTATCCTACTATTTCTAACTGTTTAGTGTATCTTGCAGAACTTGCTACCTTGTTTAATCAATTTTCAGAGGGTGGGGTAATTTATGAACTTGCTATTGATTCTATGAGACAAAAGTTTAAAAAATATTTTTTTTCATATTCCCCCTATTTATGGTGTTGCTGCCTTGTTAAATTCTACTACGAAATTAGGAGGTCCTCAATTTTGGTATGAAAAAGTTTATAATGGTTTAGCACTTGAAGATGGGGAATTGTCTATACGTCCGGAAGCAATAGACTCAATTAAAATAAATGCTCAAACTATTTATATTGCTTATCAACTTTCCTTAGATCAAGCTAGACCAAATGTTCCAACTCCTACTTCTTCTAGTTCGCAATCATCTAAAAGAACTGCGGGAGTAAGAGCACTTAGTGCTTGGGCGGACTTCAGGGGTTCTCAAGGTTCCACCGGCTAGTGATTGTTCAAAACTAAATGAGCTTGAAGTTTATTTGTCGCAGGGACTTGAAGAAGTGAATTCCGACGGCTCCTTTAATATTTTGAAATGGTGGAAGGACAAATAAAAATACTTTCCGGTTCTTTCAAGGATGACTCGAAAAATTTTAACTATTCAAGCTTCAATAGTGGCATCGGAGAGCGCTTTCAATCAAGCAAGACTTCAACTCGGTGATCATAGAGCGTCTATAAGGGGGAGCTTGGAAAAATCAGTACTCTTCGGAGATTGGATCCATTCGGAACGAAGAAACTTTGGACTTGCAGAATCACAACCGGAGGTAGACGAAGCTTACGAAGAAATTCTAGCTGAACTTGCGGAGGATGTTGCTTCACCTGGAAGCGGTGATGAACAAGCTTCTTTTCCGCCACCACCAACGGAAATTCCTCCGGGCCTTGAAGGATTTATGAAATTTGTAAGAGATACAATGTAAACTAATATATAACTTGTATTCTGACACATTTTGATTAGTTTTTTTTCCTTTCAATGGTGGTATTAGCACCTTGTTGTGCTCATTCCATCTGGGGGGAGGGGGGAGGAAGACTAAGAAAGATATTGCCATTTTTTGTTAATGTCATAATAATAAAAATTATAACGCATTCCCTTGAATATCACCTTAGATAAATTTTTTTATTTAAAAATAGCCCGACCCACTTAGGCCCGGGGAACCCGGGGATCGGTCCACTTAGCCCGGGACTATATGGATCTAGGTTCGTCCCGGGCCAGTTACAACATATAGGCCCGTGAAGTCCGGGACTAGTTGGGCCCGACCCACTTGACCCGTTTAGGCCCGTTTCACATTACAGCCTTAGATAAAGCTATTAGTGTCAAGACAAAATAATTAATATACTATGTATGGATTGTAATCAATATGAGCATTGATAGCAATATTCAATGATCCAAAAAGATGGAATATGACATTAAATAATAATAAGTAGTAATAAATGACATTTAGGTAAATAAAAGCGTGAGTCAGCCGAAAATGGATGAAATCAGAGTTTATTCTTTCTGACAATAATGAATTATTGATAAAATTTAGAACATTTAGGTTGTTCTTGGATCTAGTGAAAATGCTAGACAAGAATCTTGGTAAAAAAGCTATTTTTGTATCCATGCAATAAGATCATATTCTCTCTATAAAGTCAATGTGTTCTTCAAATGAATATCCCATGACTCCTATTATTGTGTCTCTTTTCAACTATAAGGAACATGTTCCTAGAAGCCCTAATAGTACAAGTGCAAAGAATATCCATTAGAATATTCTCTTTAGTGTCTTATTTTGAAACTAGCCATCATAACTCTGTCAAGAGTGTTCCACCTCGACTTTAATCCTTGCTGACTCTTCGACCGCAACCTTCATTGTGTCTTGAACCACTATGACCTTGGGTAAGTCTCTATTGGAGTCGCATCAGCAACCGATGGCGGCCTGTGAATGCCTCACTAATGCTATCATAACTTAAGCATTTTAGAGATAATTTTTGACTCATACAATGGTTCACTGTATATTTTAGATAATAAGTATTAATTTAAAAAAAAAAAAATTGAATGCCTACTCAACACGATCACAAATATTAAAATGAAGATAATTATTTTTTTAGACATTCTAATGTTTATATGTTCTTGTATAGTTTAAAACATTTCCCCTTCTCTTTAATTGTTCGTTTGTTATATATTTCAAAATCCGTGTCTTCAAAATTTTCGTTGTCTTGACTCGAGCCTTTTATACTCATGTGAAAAAAAATTAATGCGATACAGATTTTACCACCTTTCTTTAATGAGTGTTTGCATTTTATTCATCGGTTTTACCACCTGAAGTCACGGCCTTAGAGGAGTTACTTAATTATGCTTCTTTATACTGAGACGGCGTTTGAAGTCCTAGTTTTCTTATACTATCTTTTGTCCTTCTTGAGATATAATAATTTATGGAGGTAGAATTTGCCAAATAGTGCTAATAGATTAACAAAGACATTAGACTACCAATATATTGAGATAAAACTATCAATTCATAATTATGTTAATACCAAATTCATTATATAATTAGTAGAAATAACATGAAGGTGGAGTTGAAGACTGGTACATGTCTTGGTGATGAGCATTGATTTTGTTATATGTTTGATCCAATTGTTGTCAATTTAGGATTCATTTGAACATTAGTAATACTCGGAATCCACTAGTTTAAAATTTGGGATCTATCTGGCTCTATCACTAGAGCAAACCTCACTAGGGTCATCTGTGTATATTTATTTAGGTGGACATATAAAAAAATTAAGCTGAGGTTGGAGCATCATTACGGGTTAAAATGGTGCGTTAAGAATGGCTTCACAAATCTGGTGCTTGAAGTTAAGATTAGGGGCGGATCCAAAATTTTCACTAATTAGATTCAATGTATGAAAAGATAAATGGCGAAAACACAAGAGGAGGGGTGAATTGTGCACGTTTTAAAATTATTGATAGACTTAGTTTAACATCCACAGTTCAACAACAACAAATGATATGAACAAGAAATAAAAGCAAAGAGTTAATATGATTCTGAATCAAATTGATGATAGTAGAAGAGAGAAAATAGGCTAGCAAAAGGGAGTACATTCATATTCTTGAATAAAGCAGACATATGAGAGACTGCAAGAAGAAAATGATGAGCAACAAAAATGGTTGGGAGTTTACGATATTGTTGTTTTAACTGAATTCTTCTCGTGATCACCCTCGAGCTGGCTTAAATTTCCTTTCTCCTTGATTAGTTGAATATGGTGATGCTTGCAGTAAAGGCGCCCCTCGTGCGCAATATAGTTGGACGGGCTAATTGTACAGCCACCATGGCTACATTTGAAGCAGCTTTTGTGGTATGGTGTTCCATTCACTGATACCTATAAATAGAGTCGGAATCCAAGATTTAATGCAGAACGAGTATGATCTTATTATATGTATGTACGATTTAATTCTTTCTGCATATATATACCTTTTCTGTTGGATAGACAGTATTCTTGCAGCCAAAACATTTCTCTCTTGTTCCAACAAACATGCTTGAGACTTTAGCAGCATGTGGTTTCTGTTTCAAATATTCAACTCGAATTAATTGTTTACAAAATATGCTCTCATATGTTAATAAATCATGTTATTCTTTTCTCACTTACCTCATCTTTCTCTGGCTTCACAATTTTTGGTGTCCCTGGAATAATTTCAATCGATCAGTAACCTTTTCTGATTTGTAAAAGTTATGCAGTTTTTCTGTAAGTACCTTCAAAGCTTTTGTCGAGACTTCCAGTTCTTTTGAAGAGCTGATCAAAGTGAGGTCTACAGTAGAGAACTCCCTCAAAGGAATTGTAGTTACTAAGCTGCAAATGAAGACAATAATAAACATTGCTAATTAAGATGGAAAAATTGGATTAAGAAGTCTAAATCTACTTTCTTTCTGAAATCTATATGAATGAGTGAATACAAATCTGAACAATGAGCTCTACTGAAACAAACCTTGAGAGTACCGTTGCAGTGATGGCATCTGAAACACGCTTTATGATAGACTCTATTGTCTGCAGTTAATTTGTCGACCAAATACACTGTCTTTTCACATGCCATACATTTCTGTGTTGTTCCTGCAAATGCCATTGTCAAGTTTTTAGAGGTAGCAGTAAACTAGTGTCTTTCTTGATTTCTGTGGCAGAGAGCACTTGGAGAGGAGAATGGGGGCAAGATAAGAGGAAGAATGTAGATAAAAAGTTACGGTGAGGCAAAAAGGAGAAATGTAGCTAATTGAGAAATGGACATAAACAATTGTAAAATTCCCGAAAAAAATGAAAAAAAATTTCAAGCAAAAATGTTATTTGAAAATTAAAATTGTGTTTGGACATGATTACAATTTTGGGGTTTTTTGAATTTTTATCAGTGATCTGAAATGAAAATTTTATAAAACAACTTTTAAGAGTTTTTCAAATTTTCTAAAAATTCTAAAATTAATCTTCCAATGAAAATTGAAAATTTCAGGGCCAAACACAAATTTAAAAAAAAAAAGTGAAATTTTTTGGAAAAAGAACGAATTTTTTTTATGGCCAAACGGGCCATAATTGAGAAATGGACATTTGACTGTCATTTTGTCCCCACTGTGAAGCATCCAACTACCCCACTTAAGGCCTTTTTCTTTTTAGGCTTCCTCTTGAATTTTTACACAATTTTGTCATTTGATTTAGGGTATATATCAAGTTTTCACTTGAAGGGAATCCCTGCCGCAATGGTAAGATTGTTGCCACAATAGTAAAATCAAAGGCCATGACTTCAATCGTGAAAAAAATTGTTTGAAAAAATTTAAGGTAAAATTGTATTTAATAGACTAATCGATATCTCTCTTTTTCGACCCTTGTGCATAGAGAGAGTTTTATGAGTTTTTGCATTTTTAGTAGCCGAAAATATAAATGTACAGTTACTGACATGAAAATAAATCAGTGAAAATGAGAATGAACTTAGTCATGATTGTTACTTGCGTAGCTATCAAAGTTCACATGCTGTGTTGGAGCACAGTTGGTAAAATGAGACTTTGTCTTTACATCTTCAATTGATTTGCTTACTGATATAGTAATATCACATGAATTACTATCACCCACTCTTATAAAATATCTACCGTCATCAATGGACCGTTAAATTATATTATTGTCGTCAATATGAGCTGGACCATTTGCATACAATTCCGTTGGATAGATTTTCAAATTCAAACTCCAAGTTAATGGCACTCACTCTTTCCCCATCCAAAGGAGGCACATGTCACAATCATAAATTGTTATGTCGTCTATGAGTTATTATTTAAGAATATCTTTCAACTCCATTGGCAGTCTTCAATTTTACTGGTGAATCCTTGAGATTTGCATCTAAGTCTCATTTTATTAAGTATTAATTAATTTTGTGTTATTTATCGTCCTTCTAATATGTTACTGCCATTTTTTTTTATTTCTTATCAGGTGTTTGGTATCCGTACTGGAGCCCGACTATATTCGGATTTGTATCACGTAGGGTGTTGATCCCTCCCAACTATGCCTTATAAAAAGGACGAAGCAGTCGCTGCAAATATAATCCGGTTAAAAAGGACGAAGCAGTCGCTGCAAATATAATCCGGTTTAAGTCCAAAATCGAATCCAAAGGGAACTAACCTATTCGCTACAACTCTTAATAATGCTAGTAACAAGCTCAGACATTTTCAGATGCAAGATTTTTATCAATGAGCAGTGGAATTTGTTTAGCTAAAGTAAAATGATAATAAAACTAACAATAATCAAGAATAAAGATGAATTCAAGAGTAGAAAGATCTAGAGTATTGATTTTCCCAATTGCCGGATTAATTCTTAACTCTTAAGTTATAATCTCGCCGTACTCTATGAGGATTATGAGTTATGGGCTATCGTAATCATCTCTCGATCCATTACGATAATTTACTAGAAGCATTCTTTCGAACTACTCTAGCTAACAATTTATGCAACTCAGAATTATCACACCAAAGCTTCGTTATTTCTAAACTCACTTTTAAATTCAAGTAATTAATCTCTTCAATTACCCAAAAATGGTGTTGTTCAACAACAATCTAACCGGGTATTCTTTCTCAAGCAACACAAGGCAGTTATACACGATTAATCAAGGTCCCATTCAATTAATCACAATACAAAACGTAGTTAAACAATCATAGAATAAACATGGCTCGATTCTATCATAATAGAGTTAAAAACTTCATCTAACAATTAGTAAAATCAACCCTAGACTAAATGTTTAGCTACTCATATTAAAATAGAACAAAGCAATAATATGGTTCATGATTCACAATTAATGGTAAAAAGAAGAAGAAAGAAAAACTCTAAATATGGCTTGATCTCATCTCACTTGTTCTTTCCTCCAATTGAGTCTAAAACAAGCTTGAATTTACTCTTGGGCGAGTTTTGGGTTCTTATAGGTTTAGGTTAATTGCCCAGGAATTTACACTTTAGCCCTTGAAAACTTTCGCTGTTAAATCCTCGACTGTGGTCGCGGTCTCAACCTAGCATTTTAAGGCTTTCTCGCTATAGTCAACTAATGAGCCTAAGTGTAACACTAAAGTAGTCTATATTCAATTCTTTCCTCACCCATAAGTTCCTAACTAAAAATAAAAAAAAAACTAACTACACCCGATTCAAATAAAACCCTTGGAAAAGAACCGGGGTTTAAAAAAAACTAAGGGTGAGTTGAGACACTACTACAAAACAAAAATCTTTTTTTTTTTGTTTGATTTTAGTTCCTCAAGAAACCCGTCGAGTGATGTCCATCGTCGGGCCAAGTCGAAGTTAACTTAACAGCTAAACTACCCATCAAATATATACATATACAACAACAACATACACATCATTCCCCACCCCACACTTAAAAAAATTGGCATGCCCTCATGTCAAATAAATTAAAGCAGAGTAAGGTAAGGGGACTTCCCTGGTACTCAGTCCTGATCGGAGACAGTGCCAGGATCGAGGCGACAAGCTAGTCCTAGCGCCCTCAGCCAACCCATAATATTCTTCTCAGACTTTGCACTTTGAGTGGCCAGAGTATCAACCCTAGTACCCAGGTCTGTGACTGAAGTGCGCAACCCAGCCATATCCTGCTCCAGAGCTGTCAGACGGGTACTCTGGCGGGCCTGAGATAGGCCTGCCTTATCAGAAATCTGCACCTATGGGGGTGAGGCATGCATTGCCTCCTCCTGACCACCACCATCATCATCATCATCATCATCTTCATCATCTGACTCATCCAAGGTGTCGCTTTGAGCAGCTCCAGGTGCCACCGGGTCTTTCCCGATGGTTACTTTGGTTGCCCTGAACGTGGCTTCTTTTGGCACCAACCCATCCATGTTGGGGTTCTCAGGAACTCTTGCCGCTCTGCACAATTTGGTGACCAGAGAAGGAAAGTAGAATCCATACTTCTTTTCGGTTGAGTGGATGAACATTTCTTCCTAGATAAGCCGGGCCACATCGAAATCATGACCATTCACAAAATACCATATCGTTGCTGCCCTAGGTCCATTGACATCAGTGGTGTTGCTCGATGGCAGTAGACGACTGTTGATGACGATCAACCAACACTTTGCCTCCCAAGTGAGGGAGGATGAGTTCAGGGTGCACATAGGTTTAACCTATATTAAGTCCTTGCCTCACACACAGATGGTTTGGATGAAGAGGTTCCAAGTGACAGGCCTTTTCTGGTATGTCTGGTAAAAATCTTCAGCCCCATTGAAGGCTAGCAACCTGTACACTCGTGGGATGGCCTCGCATGAAGCATCCACTCTGGTTTGCCGCACCGTGACAACTCGATTCTTATCCTCCGGGAAATTTGCATAAAATTCTCTAACAAATATCATATTGCCATCCTCCGGCTCCTCAAAGAATATTTCGAGCTGACGCCGGAACAATTCCCGGTACATGTTTGGGCTTTCTACATGAAGAGCTACCCTATCAATGGCCCTTTCGGCCACAGGATTCTTTGCCGCCTTCACACTAAAACTCTTCTGGGATTTTCTGGACACAAACCGCCTACTGTCAAACTAGCTCGAGCTAGCCTATGCCCGAGCTCTAGAAGGACCTCCCGGTCCACTGGTCGAGGATCCTATGGCCCGTCTCTTCCTGGATGGATTCATGATACCTGACAATACAAGTTCCACTATTAGTAAGGGTGTGAATTATGTGAACCCAGGGCGGTTACTCAGACTTCACCCGCACCATGGTCACAATAGCATTTAAAGCTCATTGGGGCAATTCAACAAATACCTAGTGTGCATATGGCTAAAGTTTAGCACAAATAATCCCATAGAGTTACAAATCCTCCCAAATCAACTCTAATGGCCTCACACACCTATCTCTACCACAATCTACCTATAACACAAGAGAGTCATGATTTTACCTCCCCATTCTATACTAAAAATAAGACAAATTTACTCAAAAACTTCTACCAAAAATCTGAAAATAAACTACAAAAGAGAAAAGAAACAAATTCAAAAAACATAAGGAGATAGAAATCATGAACTTACTTGATATTCTTGAGTGATGGAGGTGATAGCTTATTAATAGAGGAAGAGGAAGAAGGAGAGCTTTTTGTGAGATGAGGAGAATGGAGGAAAGGGGCGTGTGTTAGGGATTTTGAGTTGGGAGAGGGAGAGTGAAATTAGGAGAAGGGGAAAAAGAATGGGTAAAGTGAGAGGGGTGGGCAAGTGTTTTATCTTAAGTGAGAGGGATGTGGTTTAGAAAGAAAAAAACTACTTACCTGATGTCACCCGACCGCGCCCAGATCCGCGGTTGCGTCTGCGGTCGTGGATGCTGGGCTTAACACTGTTGAGTCTTCGTGCCCAGGCCGCAGTCTCGGCAATCCGAAATTTTTTTGATGTTTTCTTCAATTTTTTCCTCTCCAGGGTTAGTTTTTGACCCCAAGTCCTCCTGATGTGCACAAATCTTTCCCTGCACACTAATAGCTTGGTTAGTATCATTCACATCAAATACAACACAGAACAAAAGGAAAACAAAAGAAGATCATGGGTTGCCTCCCAAGAAGCGCTTGATTTAACATCGCGACATGATGCATGCTCTAATCATCACTCTTCATTCGTGTCCTGGGGCTCTTCCAACGTTATTACCACTCTTCCCCTTTTTCTTCGGCCTTTCCAAGGTAATGTTTCAACCTCTGCCCATTCACCGTGAACTTGTTTGTCCCATCTTTCGATTCAATCTCCACGACTCCACTTGAGAACATTTTCACCACGCTGAAGGGTCCTGACCATCGGGACTTCAACTTACCCAGAAACAACCTCAATCTTAAGTTATATAGCAACACTAAATCTCCGGGTTTGAAGTTCCGATCCAAGATGTACTTATTATGCATCAGTTTCATCCTTTCTTTGTATAGTCTAGCACTCTCGAATGCGTGGAACCTAAATTCCTCCAGCTCATGCAGCCCAGTGACTCTGTTGGTTCCCATTGTCTCCATATCTAAATTCATCTGCCGCAATTCCCACAATGATTTATGTTCGAGCTCTACCGGAAGGTGGCATGCCTTTCCAAACATCAACTTGTATGGTGACATGCCAATTGGAGTTTTAAAGCTGTGCGGTATGCCCACAATGCATCATCCAACTTCTTCGCCCAATCGATCCTTGTTGCATTCACTGTTTTTGTAAGGACACTTTTAATCTCCCTATTGGACACTTCAACTTGCTCGCTTGTTTGTGGATGGTACGGTGAGGCTACCTTGTGGCGAACTCCATATTTCTCCAACAGGCGTGCGAACGATCTATTGTAGATATGGAATCCACCATCATTGGTTATAGCTCTTGGGGTGCCAAAACGTGTGAAGATGTTTTTCTTTAGCCAACTTGTTACCCCTTTTGCATCATTGGTTGGGAGAGCCACCGCCTCAACCCACTTGGAGACATAGTCAACTACAACCAATATATATTTGTTACTGTATGAGATGACAAATGGCCCCATGAAGTCGATCCCCCACATGTCAGATACCTCAACCTCTTGAATTGTGGTCATTGGAATCTCATGACGGCGGGATATGTTGCCTGTCCTTTGGCATTCATCACAACTTTTGACCCAGACATGGGCATCTTTGAACAGTGTAGGCCAATACAATCCTGATTCCAACACCCTTGTTGCTGTCCGGATTCCTCCAAAGTGTCCATCATATGGTGAAGCATGGAAAGCCTGCAAAACAGAAGGTTGATCTTGCTCGGGGATACACCTCCGGATCATGTTATCAACACATATCTTAAACAGTAGAGGTTCATCCCAGTAATATGCACGATAATCACGGAAGAACTTTTTCTTTTGAATTAAGGAAAGGTCATAAGGTACAATACCACTTGCTAAGTAATTAGCAATATCATCATACCATGGTGCCTCCTACATTGTCACAACAAGTAACTGCTCATCCGGAAATGTCTTAGTGATATCTTCAACCTCCATTCCCTTTTCTGCTCCTTCCAACCTCGAGAGGTGGTACGCCACTTGGTTGTCCGTCCAATTTCTATCACAGATTTCCAGGTCAAATTCTTGTAGCAACAGAACCCAGTGAATCAAGCGTTACTTTGACTCCTTCTTTGCTATCAAGTACCTAATTGTTTCATGGTCAGTATAAACAATAATTTTTTAGCCAATTACGTACGACCTGAATTTGTCGAAGGCAAACACTACAACGAGCATTTCCTTTTCCATGACAGTGTAGTTCAGTCGTGCACCACTAAGTGTCCTGCTTGCATAGTAAATCGGGTGCATCATCTTATCCTTGCGCTGCCCCAAAACTACTCCTATAGCATAATCACTGGCGTCACACATGAGCTCGAATGGTTGCTCCCAGTTAGGTGCAACAATGATGGGTGCGGTCACCAATCTTTTCTACAGCTCCTCAAATGCTAACCTGCAATCATCAGAAAACACAAAGGGCTGGTCTTTTCCAAGCAGCTTATAGAATCCGGCGTGCCCAAGGAAACTTCTCACTACCTTTACCAAAGTGGGTGCTGGAAGCTTCTGGATCACATCAACCTTGGCATGGTCGACTTCAATTCCCTTTTTGGACACTCTATTCCCCAACGCCATTCCTTCTTGTACCATAAAATGACACTTCTCCCAATTCAGCACCAGATTTGTCTCCACACATCTTTTGAGCACTCTTCTTAGGTTGTGAAGACAATATTCGAATGAATCCCCCACTATGGAGAAATCATCCATAAACACCTCTATAATATCCTCAACTATGTCAGTAAAAATGGCTAACATGCACCGTTGGAATGTGGCCGGTGTGTTGCAAAGTCCAAAGGGCATTCTCCGAAAGGCAAACATGCCATACAGACAAGTGAAGGATGTTTTCTCTCTATCTTCCGGGGCTATTGAGATCTGATTACACCCCGAGTATCCGTCCAAGAAACAGAAATGGAATCGCCCAGCTAACCTATCCAACATCTGGTCAATGAAGGGTAAGGGGAAATGGTCCTTTCGGGTGGCTGCGTTTAGTTTCATAGTCCATGCAAATTCTCCACCCCGTGACTGTATGAGTTGAGATAAACTCATTCTTTTCATTTTGTACGACCGTCATTCCTCCCTTTTTCGACACACACTAGACATGGCTGACCCAATTGCTGTCAGAGATGGGGAAGATGATGCCCGCATCCAACCACTTGATCACTTCCTTCTTTACTACTTCCTTCATATTTGGGTTCAGTCGTGTTTGATGTTCCCTGGAAGGTTTTTTCCCCTCTTCCAGAAGAATCTTATGCATGCAGAAGGCTGGGCTGATACCCTTTATGTCTGTCATGGTCCAACCAATGGCAGTCTTGTATTCTTGCAATACCTGCAATAACTGTTCTACCTGCGCAGCTAGCAAACCAGATGATATAATAACAGGAAAAGTAGAATTGGGGCCCAAGAAAGCATACCTGAGGTGGGCTGGAAGCGGTTTCAAGTCCATCTGTGGTGGTTCCTCTATTGATGTCTTTGTAGGTGGTGTCACTCTCTCTTCTAAATGTAAGGGCTCGAACTGAGGTTCCTTTTTCCAGAATCCTTGATCCTCGAGGGCCATGACCCACTCTGCCAACCCTTCACCATCCATTTCTTCTAAATTTGTCAAGCAGGCTCCCAATGGATCTTTGATAGTTAGGGTCTCATCTTCTTCTTGCAGTATCACATCCACAACCTCCACTAGTAAGCAGTTTGCATATTCACTGGGTCTCCTCATGGATTGTTGAATGTTCCATATTACTTCTTCATTATTCAACTTCATTTTTATTTCTCCAGTCTCACAATCAATCAACACTCTCCCAGTGGCTAAGAATGGCCTTCCCAATATGATGGGTATATCCTCATCTACCTAGCAGTCCAGAATAACAACGTTTGCATGGAATACAAATTTTCCCACTTGCACCAGCACATCATCAAGAATTCCTGTTAGTCTTTTAACCGTGCGATCAACCAGTTGCAGTAGCACTGAGGTCGGCCTAGCTCTGCCAATGCCCAAGTCACACAATGCTTTTGCAAAAGAATAACTCCCAAAGTACACGGAATAGTGAAGCTACCTGGATCAGACATCTTTTGGGCCATAGGTCTTGTCACTACTGCGATGCAGGTCTGTGTCAGAGTTACAGTGGACAGGTCCTGAGAGTCAAACTTCCGCGACATCAGGTCCTTCATCATCTTTGCATATCCTGGCATTTCCCTCAAAATATCCATTAGTGGAATATTCAATTGAATCTGGCGAAGCATCTCCATGAATTTCCTGTATTGATCATCTTTCTTTTGTTTTTCCAATCTCTAAGGGAATGGTGCAGGAGTCACTCTTTGTCCATTACTTGCTGACTGTTCTTTGTTGGAAGCTTGTGGCACAAGAGGTACCACCTGTTCGGAGACTTGTTCACTCTCTTTTGACTTACCCTTGTCAACCTGTGCCTGTTGAACTACCACTTCAGTGAGTTCTGCTGATTCATCTGCCTCTAATGGAACTATAGTGGCTGGCGTAGTCTCTGTTCTGGATCGAGCAACTTCTTGCTCTCTGTCTAAATCTCTCCCATTCCGGAGACTTACTGCCATTAGCTGATTTGGGTTTTGCTCCTTTGGGTTAATATTAATGTCTACCGGCAATGTTCCTTGGGGGTGGTTGCTTAAGCCATGGGCAGCTGTCGCAGTTGAGTTTCAATGCCTTTAATTGCCGAGTCATATGCTGCCAACTTTTCCTGCATCTTACCATTTGTTCCCATGAGTTGCTGCAGCATGCCCCTAATTTCTACCATGTTGTTGTCTTGTTGCTGATGAGGTAGCTGATATGCCAACTGTTACTAGTGCTGTTGTTGATAGCCATGTTGCCTTTGATATGACACCACTTGTCCTTGTGGCTGTATACCTCCATGTTGTGGCATGTTGGGTCTGTACTGCTGGTTAGGTGCTGGTCCCCATTGTTGTCCTCCTTGCCTCTGACCCCCAAAATTATTAACATAGTTCATGTCCTTTCTAAAGTCCTGGTTATCACTTTCTCCACTTCATGAGCACACATAAGACTGATTAATGCAAGGGGTACACAATCTTCCATTTGTTGTATCAATAATATGCATTTGCTTTGTACCCATCTCGTCAATCTTCTTTGTCAGTATACTCATCTGTGTCATGAGCGTGGCAATGTTCTCTGCATGTGAATTGTTTGGGTCAAGAGGGACATAATACACTATTGGTCTCAGGGTCGTACCTCTCGTCATCCAGGCTAAATTCTGAGACATCTTATCGAGAAAAATCTTGCACTCTGTGAATGTCTTACTCAGAAATGCACCCCCAGATGAAGCGTCTATATTAGATTTCAAATTTTCTGCCAAACCCATGTAGAATCTATGGCCAAGCATCTGGTCTGGAATGCCATGGAGTGGACACTTCACTAGCATCCCTTTGAACCTTTCCCATATTTCCTGCAAGGTTTCAGTAGGTTTCTGTTTGTACTGCAATATCTCATCAATCTGCCTTGCAGTCTTGTTGGGAGTATAGAACTTGTTTAGGAACTGCTTGACTAATTCCTCCCAAGTGGCAATGAAATTTATTGGGAGCGAATTCAGCCAAGTCTGAGCCTCTCCAGCCACTGAGAATGGAAATAATAGCATCTTGATGGCTTCCGGGGTCACATTCGGCTGCCTTTAGGTCACACAAATTGACAAGAAAATTTTCAAGTGTTGTTGTGGGTCTTTAAAGTGTGACCTGGAGAACAGTCCCTTGTTTTGCAGCGATGCAACATGTTGTTGGTAATCTGGAATGTCTACGCTTGTATCTGGGGCACAACAATGGTGGTGGCTAGGTTGTTAGCAGTTGGTTGTGCCCAATCATAAAGAGCAACTTCTGGCACAAGAGGTGTCACCACTCCATTATTCGGATCAACCCGGTTGTTCCGATTGTTTGCCTCGACGTCATCCACGTTGTCCATTCGAGTTGGTGTTTTTGTTGTGACTGTTTGTTCTTCTTGTTGGCACAGTTTAATGCCCTGAATGTTTTCTCGGGGTCTGAGAGTCCTTCGAAAAGTTCACCAGTTCGTGAAGAGCTTCTAGGCATACACCTGAGTCACAGGAGAGTTCAAAACTGAGAATTTCAATGGAAAAGTTTATAACACCGTAGAAAATTGATCTAAACTAAAAAACCTAGCAATTCTTCTAAGTCGTAATAAATAACACTTTTAGTTCCTCGGTAACGGTACTAAAATTTGATCACGCCCAACTATGCATTATAAAAAGGACAAAGCGGTCACTGCAAATATAATCCGGTTTAAGTCCGGAATCGAATCCACAGGGAACTAACCTATTCGCTACAACTCTTAATAATGCTAGTAACAAGCTCATACAATTTTAGGATGCAACATTTTTATCAATAAACCGTGGAATTTATTTAGCTAAAGTAAAATGATAATAAAACTAACAATAATCAAGAATAAAGATAAATTCAAGGGTAGAAAGATCTAGGGTATTGATTTCTCCAATTGCTGGATTAATTCTTAACTCTTAAGCTATAATCTCGCTGTAATACTCTATGAGGATTATGAGTTACGGGCTATCGTAATCATCTCTCGATCCATTACGATAATTTACTAGAAGCATTCTTTCGAACTACTCTAGCTAACAATTTATGCAACTCATAATTATCCTACCAAAGTTTCGTTATTTCTAAACCCACTTTTAAATTCAAGTAATTAATCTCTTCAATTACCCCAAAGTGGTGTTGTTCAACAACAATCTAACCAACTATTCTTTCTCAAGCAACACAAGACAATTAGACATGATTAATCAAGGGCCCATTCAATTAATCACAATATAAAACGTAGTTGAACAATCATAGAACAAACACGGCTCGATTCTATCAGAATAGAGTTAAGAACTTCATCCAACAATTGGTTCCATCAACCCTAGACTAAATATTTAGCTACTCATACTAAAATAAAACAAAGCAATAATATGGTTCATGATTCACAATTAATGGTACAAAGAAGAAAAAAAAAACTCTAAAGATGGCTTGATCGCCTCTCACTTGTTCTTGCCTCCAATTGAGTCTAAAACAAGCTTGAATTTACTCTTGGGCGAGTTTTGGGTTCTTATAGGTTTATGTTAATTGCCCAGGAATTTACACTTTAGCCCTTGAAAACTTCCGCTGTTAAATCCTCGACTGTGGTCGCGGTCTCAACCGTGGACCCGACTGCAGTCATTCACTAACTTTCTGTTTTTGCACCGCGTTCCATCGCGCCCAGGTCCGCAGTCGTGAACCTGGCTTTCACTGTTTTCTTTGTCTTTTCTTGCTCTTTTTCATCCGAGTTATCATTGATTGGCCTTATATGTACATAATTGACTCCAAAATGCTCTTCATCTTCCTCCTAGCTCGGAGTGGCTCCTGCACAACATAAAAATCTCAATTAGAGCATTTTGTTACCTTTTATCATTTAAACATCAATAAAGTATGGTTAATTTAGAGTACAAATAGCGTCTACAATGTATAATATAGGTTACTATCAGGCCCCATTCAGGAGGAATTGCTCCTTACCAAGAATTTTTTCATACCTAGGGCTCGAACTCGAGACCTCTAGTTAAGAAAAGACCAGCCTCATCAGTTGCACCACATCCTTTGGTGGTGACTGCCATTTGTTGAACAACCCCAAGTTGAAAAAAATTTGGGACAATAATCCATCATCTGAATATCAATCAACTGCTCCGACATTCCAAACTAGTTTGATCGACTATATGAATTCTTCTATATAATTTTATTATTTTTAAATTGATCATTGACGTACCACAACTTTGAGCCAACTACCCTTTTGTCACATAAGCATTGTTTGTGCAGTATCTTAATGTTATTGATAAAATAAAATCTTTGACTATTCAAATGCTATTTTGTTGGATTCGTCTAAAATCTATCTATATTATATTAAAAGGAGATTAGTGAAGGATGTGGTTAAGTCAAGTGGCAAGCTAAAAAGAAGCCACTTGACAATTTTAAGACAACATTAAAAATTTGAATCATAAAAGGAAACATAGTTAATGGAAGTAGTTTAATAAATCTTATACAAATCTAATCTATGTATCTACATTTAAATTTATATTTATATGTATATTTGTAGCTATATCTATATTTATATCTATATTGATCCATCCATAGATTTTTTTTCTATATTAACTAGAAAAATGGAGGCAAAAAATTAACTAAAAATTATAATAGAAAAAAATAAAAAAACATGGAAAGACGTAGATTAAGATAATCTGCGACTATTTATACTTTGGAGTAAGTTAAAATAAACTTAAAATTTACTTAAGATATTAAAGATTTATTAAGTTTAAAAATTAAATAAATTCAAGCGGCAAAATAAGATCTTACATAAAGTATATAAATTATTTATAAGAACTTAGATAATCAACAAAAAATATTTTGATAACAAGAATAATAATGTCATATTAATATTGATAAATCGGGCAAACGAATATATTATACGTAAATATTACTACAACATTCAGATATAATGGGTTCAAACAATTACGATTTTTTTTTTGTGATTAATATTTGAATTGAGTGCAGTTTGTTTAAGTTTGAAAGCATAACATAATTTTTTAAAATTCCACTCAAATTTAGAAAATAGAATAATAAAACCTATTTGAATTTAAGAAAGTTTTTAAATTTTTATCTATATTATATTAGAATGAGTGTGGTAGAAATATATATTAAATTCAAACAATCTAATAAACATTCACATGGAAATGTAATAATATTAAGTATTGAATAATATAATATCAAAAATAAAAATAAATTGAGAATTTTTTTTAGATTTTTTATCATAGGAAAAAACGGTAAAACTTATTTAAATTTGTGATGAGAAATTTTTTTATAATATGATAAGAAAAGTCATAATATGAATAGGTCCACGTAACTCAAGTCTAATAGATAAAATCAAAAACTAAAAATATTTAATAATAGAAATAAATTAGAGATAATATGAGGATATTTATAAACCATAAGTTTAGAAAATAAAATAAATTAAATATTCAAACTTAAAATTAGAAAGGGAAAGGCTAATTGAATTTGAAATTAGAAAGTGTTAAAATTAAATATACAATAGTTAAAAAATTAGCAAAATTATGTTAAATTATTAAAAATTTACTATTAGAAATGAAAGGGAAAGGCTAATTGAATTTGAAATTAGAAAAGTTGTTAAAACTATGATTAGAATGCTCAAACTATGGATACTATCACGAAATTGAAGTCTTATTTATAAAAAAATAACTAAAATACAAAATAAATTTCTAAATAGGTAATCATACTAATGAAAATTAAAAATTAAAAATCAAATTTGTATTAAAGCTAAAAAGAAAGAAAATTTACATAAGAAATAAGCTGACAATGAAAATATTACTACAACATTTAGATATAATGTGTTCAAACAACTAAGAAAATATTTTTCTATGATTAATATTTGAATTGAGTGCAGTTAGTATAAGTTTGAAAGCATAAGCATAATTTTTTGAAACTGCGTTCCAAGTTAGAAAATAGAATGATAAGAATTATTTGAATTTGAGATGAGATTTTTTTTTGTTTCAATAATTTTTTATTTTGGAAAATATTACGGAAAGAAATAAATGATGGTAAACATATTACTACATACATATAATATGTTCAAACAATTAGGAAATTATTTTTCTAATATTAAAATAAAATTTTAAGAATATATAACTTTCTAATATAGGTAATTTTATTGATGAAAGTTAAAAATTAAATTTATATCTTAAAGCTAAAAAAAAGAAATTTAACTACATCTAAATCAAAATAATTATAAGAGAACTCAATACATTTGGAACATAATCATCAAATAACTTTTGTATTAGTATTTTAGCCTACATCAATTTTACAATTTAAAATAAAATATGATATTATTTTGGTTATAGGTAAAATATTAATGTAAAAACTAATTAAAATTTGTAGTAGGGAAGAGAATGCATAAAAATAGAGATAGTGTGAGGATACTTATACAATAAATTAATTTTAAAATAAATAAATTAAAAAAATAAATTATATTTAATAATATTACAATAAATTTAATTGATTAAAAAATTCCGAATGAGAGGATACAAGGATAAAAATATACCAAATTTCAAGAATAAAATATTTCTATTTATTAAAGACTATTAAAAGAATAATAAGCAAGACATTAATTTAATTATTAAGCTAATAAAATATTATATGATAGTACAATAATATTAAATAATAAATAATATAATAATTATAAGAAAAAAACAAAAGAAAAAAGAATTTGTGTACAAATAATGTGATGAATAAGACATATTAAACTTTTAGATAAAAACAAAGTGATAGTAAGAAGTTTGTTAAAATAATATGATCTATTGTGCTCAAACAAGATTTATCTGAGAAGTTTATATTTTAAGATTACTTGCACATGATTCAAATACATCACAATTTAATATGATTTGTGTCCGCGATCGCACGGGTACTAATACTAATTCAATGTGATTTCTTTCCAGAGACGGAGAGAGATATTTTTGAAGTCTTTGAGAATTTGAGGTCCTTTTTAGTAATTTGAAGGCCATCTTCCTCTCGAAGGGAACAATTTTTGTTTAGATCAGTAAAGTTTGGTGAAATGTTATTTAACTATCAAGTAAAGGAACACCTTTCGAGTTTCGACAACCAAATAGTTTTTTTTTTGGTTGAAAAAAAGCATGCTGCTTAGTATTATTCATATCGAAAATGAGTACATGATGAATCAAAGATGGAGGATGCACAATCCATTCCATGTCTGATTCCTGATGGAGGATGCACAATCCATTCCATCGCATCAGACATGGAACTCGTGTCCCTAGCTAACATATGGACACACTGTTTCGCCGACTTTTTAACAAAATACAAAGAAATAGATGTAAAGTCACATATGAGCACTTTACAATCTTGCACAATAATATCGAAATAAGAATTGCCAGTATAGGATCTGTCCAAAGCTTGCTTGGCCAAAAGACAATCCATCTCAATAGTAATAGGGGATTTGTGATGCTGCATTTTCAACCAACTCAAGGCTTCACTAATTGTTAGAGTTTCAGCCATTACAGCATCATGTGAAGCTTCCAATAGAGTACTATATCCTCGAACAAAATTTCCATACGTGTCGCGAATCAACATACCAGTCCATGCCCTTCCAAAGTTAACATCATAGGAAGCGTCAATGTTGCATTTCAGCATACCCGGATCACAGGGAAACCACTTAATAACAAATTCTGACACAACCACTTAATACATATTATCATCAGATCGCGCCGAAAATCACTCTTTCCAGAAACGACTGGCTCTAAGAATGACGGTCTCTGGCCGTATAGTTTTGCCATTACAAACCAAATTGTTGCGGGCCTTCCAGATCTCCCATAGAAGCATGATAGCCTCCTGCAATTTTTCACTCGTGACAGCAGGTACTAGCGCCGTGAACCATTCCTTTGAACGAGGTTCCCACTGGCCGCCACCCCATAGAAGATTTAAACCATACTAGTTTTGCCGCAATGCACATTGTGTACGAGAAAAATCGAGGATAATGTCTACTCCGATTTCCCAGTGAGAAAACGGAGGAAGGGCACATATGCACGAGATTGTGATCGAGGTTAGAGACCCTTCGTATCGAGATTCAGGAAGAGTGAACGGTATGCTCGTCATCGGATATAGAAAAGCGACACGCCCCGGGCCAAGAATGAGTTCTAAGACCTTAGGGAAACACAATAAACGATTATACACGACAAATAGAGGGCCGTGATATTCGCACCAACCGGATATTACGACGCGGATCTCGCTCAATGTCGATTATGGATCAGTAATACTGGGAATGTCACAACCCAAATCCATATCCAGGTCGCGATGGCGCCCAACACCATTGTCAGGCAAGCCAACACTAATTACTGTGTGAATCTAGTTTTTTTTCCACTAAATCCTTCTCTTATTTCAAAAAAAAAAAAAAAATCTAGCCACTACGCATGGAACATAACACATAGCAGGACAATTAGATTTCGAAAACCAAAAGCCAACTGTAACGACCCGGTCGGTCATTTTGAGCTCTAGCACATCGTTCAGCGGTTTGAAGTCGTGAGCAGCTCCATTTCAGGTATTATGACTTGTAGGTGTGGTTGAAATTGAATTTCGGAAAGTTTAGAGTTGATTTGGAAAGAGAATTCTCATTTCAGAAGCCCTAAGTTGGAGAAATTGACTAAGATTGAAATTTTGAGTAAACGACCTCCGAATCAGGATTTGAAGGTTCCTGCAGGTTCATATGATGATTTCGGACTTCGGCGTATGTCCGGATCGGGCTTTGGATAACCCGGGAGCATTTCGGTGCATATATGGAAGTCAGCATTTTTGAAGAAATTTTCTAAGTTTGGCTTGAAGCGCATTTCAGTGATATTGATGTTCGTTTGGGATTCCGAGCCTGGGAATAGCTCCGTATGGTGATTCGGGAATTGGGAGCGCGATCGGAAGTGAATTCGGATGTACGTAAGTTTTTTGAAGTCATTTGGCTAAAGATAGAAATTTGAAGGTTTTTGAGAAATCTGACCGGAAGTGAATTTTGATATCGGGATCGGAATGCGATTCCGGAAGTTGGAGCAGGCCCGTAATGTCGAATATGACTTGTGTGCAAAATTTGAGGTCAATCGGACGTGATTTGATAGGTTTTAGCATCGAATGTGGAAGTTTGAAAGTTCTAAGTTCATTAAGCTTGAATAGGCTGCGATTCGTGATTTTGATGTTGTTTGATGTGATTTAAAGGCTCGACTAATTTCGAATGAGGTGTTGGGATTGGTTGGTAGTTTTGGTTGAGGTCCCGGGGGCCTCGGGCATGTTTCGGATGCTCAACGGGTCGATTCTTGCCTTGTGAGGATTACTGGTTTTCTGGTGTGAGTGCAGCAGGTTTTTACTCTATGCGATCGCGTGAGTGGGTATGCGATCGCATAGAAGGATTTGGGAGGCTGCTGATTTTGGCTTGTGCGATCGCAGGTAAGTGTATGCGATCACACAGTAGAGGAAATGTGGGGGTTGCTATTTTGGCCTATGCGAATGCAGGGGGGAAGCTGCGATCGCAGAGAAATTTGGAGGGAGCTGGGAATGGCTTGTGCGATCGCATGAATGAGAGTGTGATCGCGTAGGGAAATTATGGAGGCAACACAGAAGGCCTATGCGATCGCATAAAAGGATGCATGGGCAGTGTATTATTTTAAACGAGATTTTGGCCATTTCTTCATTTGTTTCATTGATGTGGGCGATTTTGAAGAGCTTCAAGAGGAGTTTTCCATCAAGCACCAATAGGTAAGTAATTTTTTCATATTTTTAAGATTAATACAAGTTATATGCATGGATTAGCCATGAAAAATTATGGAAAAATTGGGAAAATATTGAAGAAAACCTAGAAATGGTATTTTGGATTTCTACCACGAATTTGAGCATGGAATTTGAAGTAAATTGTATATTTGAACTAGTAAAGCTATGGGTAGAATATATCTTCGAGAAATTTCGGATTTCGGGCACGTGGGCCCGAGGGCATTTTGGTCAATTCACTGAGCGGAGTTGGGAAATTATATAATTTGAATTGTTAACGAATATTAGAGTATATTTTCATTGGTTTGTCTTTGTTTGGATAGTTTCGGAGCATTGTGCAACGATTTGAGTCATCGGAAGGGCTTGGAAGCCGGTTATGGAATTTCGGAGCGAGGTAAGTCTCCTTTCTAACTTTGTGAGGGGGAATTGTCCCTCTAGGTGACCTCATTAAGTATGTGCTACTATCTTCAGGGGCTACGTACGCACGAGGTGATGGGAGTCCGTGCGTAGCTACTATTATGCCATGTCCGGGTAGACTAGGACCCACTAGCATGCCTTACGTGTTGTACATGTGATCCTGCCACTAATATTAGGCTGTAAATGCTATTGAATCGGTAATTGATTTCCTAAGAATACTAGAGTGTACCTTTCATAATTATTTTGAAAGAGAATTGATTCCTCCGTGGATAATTGTATACCTGATAAGGTTATATTATTGAATATTATTAAACTTGGCAAATGCGTATCAAAACAAAGATTTAAAAGCTATTTTTCATGTTCCTTTAAGAAGAATTTTACCACTTTCCGGAGTAACTGTTGTCTTGATAAAAATACGGATTTATTATGTGAATATGTGTATATATGAGAACCTGAGTCGCAGGTATGATTCGCGAGCAGGCTAGCCTTATTATTTTTATGTTGACCGCGCCACATGATCGATTCACGAGCGGGAAAAAATAGATGCATCTATGGTTCAAGCCGTTCGACCCTTCAGTAGTGCACCGTTTATTATTGTTGGTTCGGCCCGTTCGACCCTCGGCATTGCTTGCGCATGATATTTACTGCGTATTTGCTGTGATTTTGCCTGATTACTGGCCTGGAATTTTAAGTTGTCAACTGAAATGACAGAGATTTAAGATTATTAAAATTTTGGAAGAAGTTGTTCATTCCCGTTTATTATTTGTTATTTGATTAAATCACCCATGTTGATTAATTGTTATTAATATGACGAAGATTTAAAGTGCTAAATATGGAAGGAGTTGATATTATTTATTCCTGATTTTAATAAATTGCCTATGATAATCATGCTTAGTGTCACACTTGAATGCACTAAATTGACCTCTAGCAAGTGTCTAATTCGACCTCTCGTCACTACCTCTCTGAAGTTAGGCGGGCGACTTACTGAGTACACGTTGTTTTCGTACTCATGCTACACTTGCTGTGCATTTTTATTGCACAACTACCTTCATAGCAATGTGGATGGTTTGGAGACTTAGGCGTGCTGCATTATCCGGAGGCGATCCGCAGCTGACGGAGTCTCCCTCGTATTGTATTACATTATTTTAATTTCCTTGTCCACTTGTATTTCAGACAAGCTTTGTAGAAATTGTAAAATTCATAAAAACTGCTCCTGTACTTGTGACACCGGGTTCTAGGATGTGTATGGGATGTATTTTATAAGAAAATAGAATATTAAAATCGTTGTATTTATTTAACGTATTTTGTTTAGTTATTACGTAACAAGTTAAAGATAATAATTTCAAAAATGTTAAAACAGGAATCTATTTCAACTAATTAAAGATTGGCTTGTGTGACAGTGGTGTCCGGCGCCATCACGACCTTATGGATTTTGGGTCGTGACAACATGGTATCAGAGCTCTAGGTTCCCTTATGTCTCACGAGTCATGAGGAAGTCTAGTAGAGTCTTGCGAATCAGTACAGAGACGCCTGTACTTATCTTCGAGAGGCTACAGGGATGTTAGGAGTACTTCCCTTCTTGATTCCTTATCGTGCGATTTGATTCCTTTAAGGCTTATGCCTATGTTTCTTCCTGCTCAATCTTATACGTCGCAAAACGCTTCCTATGAATCAAGAATTTGAGGAATTGAAGTGGTGCTATGGATATGATACGAGATGTTTTCCATGTGTAATTGGTTGGGGGATGTTGTTGTGGCCCTGCAGAAGGATAATATGTTGTTTCAGCTCAGTAGTTGTGTTTATGAGAGCCTTAAGGCTATGCTCAGGTAGTGATGATGCTTACGATTGGTTATCGCGTGATGTCGATATGATGATAGAATGCTTGCTCGTATGTTGGGGGGGGGGTGATGAATGGCTTGAAGCGAGGACTTCTCTGGGCGCGAATTCGAGATTTCAACATTTTAGTTCCGGCAGAGGAAAGGCATTTGGATTATGAATGGTCCGGTTGGCGTTGATAAAGAAGTAAGACTTGGTGTTTTCAAGTGAGGTGGGATATGCACTGTGATGTGATGTCGTCATCACTAATCGAATGGAATGTGTTAAGTCTGTTAGTGCTATAGTTCTTCGGTTGCATTAGGTCAGAGTATTGTGAAGAAGTATTGAAGAAGCGGCTGTTAGAGACCGTGAGGCGCGGTGGTTCAGTACCGAATAAGTGTTGATAATGAAGGCAGCTAGAGAAATGTGATCTTCAGAGAGTTTGAAGTCGTGGTGATCTGCTTGTTTAAGAGCTACAGAGAATGATATTGAATTGAGGCTAGGCGGTGGTTCCATTTCTAGGAGGCCAGGTGTAAGAAGCGGAAGTTGAGCAGTCGCAAAGTGGGGGAGCGACAGCATAACTTGGAATTAGAAGATATTGTCGCGCATTTAAGGGATGTCCATGAGGAGCGGACGGACTATTAAAGTTGGTAAATGAAGCAGGGCGTAGGATGGAGTATTGATGTCGCAGAAAGTGTGCATTTCAGCGTCATTGGAGGGTGTCAGTTGGTGATATCCATAGGTGGGTTATCTCCTATGAGTAGGTTAGCGGTTGTGTGGTTGGCAAGTCTCTGTGAGGGGTTCTAGTGGCTATTCGGTAGGAGGCAGAATGTGTGAATGATGCTAGAGAATTTGAGTATTTAGGGAGTGCTAACAAGAGAATTTGGAAGAATTGGACGGATTGGTTGAGCAAGATCATGTTAACAAAGGAGAAAGGATCTCGGCAGGGTCTAGAGTGGTGTAAGGAGTAGCTTCGGGCTAAGTGGGGGAGTCCCACCACCTGTAGTTGGGTTGCAGGATTGTGTTATCATAGGGTTGCGAATTGTCGGTGTGTTGGCAAGTTATTACAGCTAAGGGAAAGGAGTAAAATGGTGATTGTGCGTGGGATTTGATGAATGTGTGCAAGTTGGCCCTGTCAGACCGGGGTTAGGCTTTGGAAGATTCAGAATTATGCTTAAGGCATAGGCGAGTTGTAAGGATAGTGACTCGGTCACGTGTTTCATTGAAAAGGGTGTTCATGTGCTGGGAGAGACTTGGAGTTGATTGTATTCGGGACCAGTCAGAGTGGGTGACTCTCAATAGCGGTCCTAGTGAATTCAAAGTTAAGAATGCGGAGTTTAAGGGTTTCAGACAGCGGTATGATTAAGAGTTGAGCTTATACATCATAATTCCTGAGAAGGAAAATGGTTGGAGTGTTCTATGATATGTTTCAGCGTGCATGATAGTATTGGGAAAGTGAGAGAAATAAACTCCGAGTTGTAGAAAGATTATCAGGAGGGTATGGGACGGGTTGCGGGATTTAGGCATCATGGTCTCGTGAATCATGGTCACTCGGGATGAGTGAGGGTTGAGTTTGCTATGAGTTGAAGGAAGTTACTATTAATCCCGAGGCAATTGAAGATGATTAAAAGAAGATAGATTGATTAGCCATGGTTGAAATGGCACAGTTACGACAATGATCAATCCCTTCGATGTGATTAAGTTATGCATGTGGTTTGTGCCGGTGTATGCGAGGCATGTCAGCCGTCGAAGTAGATTTTATTTGGAAGCATTCAATTATTAAGGCCTGTCAGGTGTAGGCGGATCCCGAAAGGTTTATGATGGTTCAGACCACTACTTAAGGATTTGCATGTTGGGTGATTGTGAGAATTCACTTGTGTGTTGAGATGGTACTCTTGAATCGAGTTAAGTAAGAAGTTTCTATATGATGAGGTGTTTCCCCTGTTAGTGGTTTAGGAGTTATGATGAAGTTCTTGCGCGATCTCACATTGGCATGTTAGGTGCGGTAAGCAGTATGTAACTGGGAGTAAGAATCAAGATTGTGGTTCGGTGTTAACAAGGATGTCATGAGCTCGGATGAGCAAGAAAAAGTGATTTGAAAGTTCAGAGTAAGCTGGTGTTATCTTCAGTGTCACCTGAGATCGATATTCGGGGAAAGAAGCTTTGTACCCTGGTCATGTGTTCTTGATGTGTTTTGCAGTATTAGTGTGGTCGGTGATGCGAGTGTGCAGACTTGTTACCTGGTGTGGAAGGTCGTGGGAGCGTAACCACAATAAGATTGTATAAGTGTGACATGTAGTCACTTAATGGATTGAAGATTTGGACTGAGTATAAAGAAGTGCAATATTGCTTATTTGAGAATTTATGCCTGGAAGGCTTTCAGTTCATTTGGTTGTGGATTGAGGGGTGTTTGTCCCAGCTATGATGGTAGTTCTCGCGTATTATGAGAGAAAGTGGGTTAATATGGACCCAGGTAAAACTATTAGCTTAGTTTGGTGCGAGCAAGGTAGACTCGATGTTTGTGGATGGATTTAGATATGATTATGGGCTCCGTATGAGCCAGGCATGTTCATTTCAGTGGAGCGCTTTTCGTGGAAAAGTATTAGAACAACAGATGTTGTCCCGTCTTCGTCAAATTCGTGTGATAATATGATTGTGCCGTGTGAGTTGTGAAACGACTTGATAATTTCTTATGTGTTGAGATCTCCGTGTAGTGATGATGTTATGTGGGCAGGAAAACTCTTGAGATCTAGAGTATATATATATATATTGTCACACCTCCTTTTTTATACGCCCCAAAGGGGGTATGGGAGTTTTTCCACTTAAAGTGACATTATTCGAAATGGGATTATTTTATTTTATTAGAGTCGCCACTTGGAATAGTTTATTTGGTGTCCCAAGTCACCGGTTTAAATCCCAAATTGAGGAATTTTGACTCTGTTTAAATTGTCTGCGAACCAGAAATCCGGGTAAGGAATTCTGTTAACCCGGGAGAAGGTGTTAGGCACTCCCGAATTCCGTGGTTCTAGCACGGTCGCTTAATGATTAAACTTGGCTTAAATTGTTTAATTACTCACTTTTAGGATATATTTGTATTTTTAACCTTTCTTATTATTCGATTATTTAAATAATTAACTCAATACGAGTCACGCGTACGCATACTCGTTTAGTTCGACGTGTCAAGAATC